>JAQIFY010002399.1:0-13379 GCA_028533085.1 Varecia variegata | reverse complement strand
GCTCTCATGGCTCCTGCAGAATCTAAAGCCACCGCAGAGGAAATGGTGGGGACGTGAGTGTCCTGTGGGCAGTGCATTTCCTTGGCAGTATCTCCCTGAGCATCTTTTAAATCAATTCCACCACGAGATTATACAGAACCCCGAGGGTTCATTAGGAGTGGTGTGGACCGATGGCAGGTCCAGCCCGGTCTGCTGCAGCAGGTCTGCCAACTGCAGCCGGCGGTAACAGTGTTCCCCTTGCTCCCCCGGTAGGAGAGCTTGTTAGACCACTCCATGCCGCGTAGCTGGGGTCTGCGCTCAGCCTGCCTGAAGGGAAAATTGCATTAGTGGGTGGAATAGCGCGAGGCCTCCCTTCAACGCCTGTGTGTGTTGTGAGCGTAATGCGTGATTAGTCACAGGATTATGCAAATTGCTGGCTGCACCTAACAAAGTCAGCTTGTTAATCAGATGACACTTCTCTGGGTTTCTCTGCCCTGAATCCAGAACCCTCCTTTCAAGCTAACCAGCACAGCCATTGGCTGCCGGGCCGCACGGTGTATCAGAGGTGGTACCCGCTGGAGGACGGGAGTTGGCATCCGCAAGGACGAGGCCCCCGGCTCCCCCAGAGAGAATGACCTGACACCCAGGGGTCAGGAGAGGCCCCGTCGTGCTGGAAAAATGCTCTCGTTCAGGGGTCAGCAAAGTTGCTCTCTAAAGGGCTGGCGAGTCAATATTTTCAGCTTTGCGGGACACAGTCTCTGTTGCACATTCTTTTCCTTTTCTTCCTTTTTTTCTTTTTTTAACAAGCCTTGACAAGTGTAAAAATCCTTCTTGGCTCACAGGTTCACAGCAAATCGCACAGCGGCAGGATCTGGCCTCTGCGCTGTATTAATCGGTCTGTGAAATCCAACGTGACGTGCTCCTCTCCCCATAAAAGCTCAGCCTTTTTCTTTTTCACTCCAAGAAACAGCACGCGGTTGCCATCTTTCTTCTCAGCACTTACTATGAATTAGTAAACAGTAGACTCGCCTATTAACGGAATTCACCCTTCGTTACCTTCTTCAGAGAAAACGTGAAAGTCTCAGTCTGCAGCCAGCCCCCCGAGCTCCCAGAGGGGACGGAGCCAACAGGCCGGGCTCTGTGCATACCTGCTCAGGTGGAGGAGGAGGGGGAGCGCTCACCTGCTACTCCTCCCGCAAAGCCGGGTGAGAGAGGGGCTCACGGGGCTGGACTGCTTCTCTGGCTGCAGGTGGACGGAACGGGAAGCCTGGGTTTGAGAGTCACTGATGTCAGGACATGAGTCAGCGAGAAACGGAAGCTATGCATGTCGCTCCGTGCAGTAGCTTGTGAGTCCGGGGTGAGGCCCTTGCAGCCACCTGTCTGCTCACTCCCAGGCTCCCCAGTGGACAGGACGAGGACAAGCCCTGGGCAGCCCCGGGTGCAGGGTCAAAGAACAAAACATGCAGACTCTCCGTCTAGCGATTTCCCTGGCAGGATCAGAGGCTAACGAACCCTGGGTACACACATACACAGAGAGATTTAGTTATCTGTGAAAGTGAAGAACGTAAAACACTCTAAATTTCCATCCATAGGGAAATGGAAAAGCAAAATATGGAAAAGGAACGTGATGGAATTATAGCCAGTCTTTAAGACGGATGACCTCGATCAGTACTTAGATACGGATCTAACTAGGGATAAATGGTCCAGCGATACAGACGGTGGATCATGAAAACACAATGTTGAGCGAGAAAAAAGTGAGCTGATGAAATTCCAATCTGATACAGAAACCACATACAACATGTTTGTATCAAATACAAAAGCAGGAGACAATGCCATGTTTTCTTGACATAGACAGGGATATTGGCAAAAGTGTAGAATCACAAACTGGAATGATACACCCCAATTCCCGACGGCGGTTGCCTCCGGGTAGGGAAATCGAGGAACAGAGCTGGAGAAACGACAGAGGAGAGTTCAAAGTTAGCAGTCAGATTTTCTCTCTTTCATAAAAGAAAAAAAAAACTGAAACAAATACAAAAAGTGCTCATTTTTAATACATTTTATACATGTTTAGATGCGGGCTACAAGTCTACCTTGTTTTCATTTGGTTTTCTGTTCCTCCCCCGACACGGCCCCAATTTTCAGAGGGAAAAAGAGATTCGAGTGGGAAAATCTGGCTTCCCTCCCCTCCACCCACCGCCCGACCCGGGATGCTTCCCGAGGAAGAGCTGCCCTTTGCGTCAACTTGGACTTTCTCCCCAGCCCTGACAGGCGATCCATAAACATTATCTGATTTCATCTTTGCAGCGGCCCTAATTATTCCCCGGGTTCCCTGTCGGAGAAACGGATGCTTGGAGAATTTAAATCCTAGCAAGAAAAGGACAGTGCCGGGACTGAGGGCAGCTCCGTCTCAGGTCCCCACGCTTGACCTACTGAGCGGTCGTGGCCTGAACATGCCCTGCTACCCTGGGCTGGACGTGGAAGCCTACCTAGACCTCCCAAGGGCTTTGCGCCCTGGGCAAGCCAGCCACCCAGCCTGTGCCTCGGTTTCCCCACCTGTCACTTGAGGATAGCAAGACTTCCTGCTTGCGTCATCGCAGCACGTTTGCAGTCGTGACGAGAGTATTTAGCCTCACCCAGCAGGCACCGAGAGCTCCCCAAGTGTCACTTGTTTTTTTCATCTTTTTATTAGCTACTACCTGTTCTTGACTCCCAGACACATGAATTGAGAGAGGTGGTTTTTCTGCTGTCTGGGACATTTTAGATTAAGCTCACCCTTTCCTCAGACCCTCATGGGACTTGAACCCTGCTCGTTGGTTCGCTAGGCTGGTGTCTGGTCTCTGAGCCGCAGGTGTGTTTGCAATCAGTCCCGTTTCCTGGGTAAGTCACTGCACCTGGCTTGCCTGAGGCCGAGCAGCCAGCCCAGAGTCAAATCCCGGTCTCAGCCTGGCCACGGCCTTTCTGTGGCCTTTCCAAGGCTCTGGCCCCATCCCACACTCTTTTCTTTCTTTCTTTTTTTTAATTGAGATATAATTCACAAGCCATAAAATGCACCATTGTGAAGTACACAATTCAGCGGTTCTTGGCATGTGCAAGGTTGTGCAGCCACTGCCGCTGTCTAAGTCCAGAGCACCTTCATCACCACAAACGAAACCCCGGACCTGCTAATCAGCCCCAGCCCGGGGCCAGCACTAGTCCACCCTTCGTATCTGTGGACTTGCCTGTCCCAGGAATTTCCTGTGAGTGGAACTGCACCCTATGTGGTCCTGGTGTCTGGCTTTTCTTCACTTCGCAAGATGTTTTCACGATCTGTCCACATTGCAGCACAGATTCATTCTTTTTGATGGCTGCATGCTATTTTGTTGTGTGGATATAGTGCATTTCCTCACTGTTTCCTGCTCTGCACCAGGACCCTCGGGGGACATACACAGTGGGGCATTTCACACCCTGCCACGGGCTAAACGCCCCATGTCCGGCCAGCGGGAACTCCTCTAACGTGGTTTTAGTCTGTTCACACTCCTGAGTCCTTTGAAGATTCCCGAAGCAATTCTGTGTTCTTTATTTATTTAAAAATTAAAAATACAATTTACCCTGAAGATGGCCAAGCCATTTTACATTTATGAGGGCAAATCAAGCAACAAAGCACGATTGCTCAGAAGCCTCAGGCTTTTGTCAAGTGTGATACGACGTGATGGAACGTACCGTGTTATTGATTCTTTTCAGCCAAACAGAGCAGTTCTCTGATTTCTGATGAGAGGGTGGAGGGGGAGGGAACAGGGTGCAAGGAGAGCAGAAACATTTGATGAGACAAAAAGCTTCCAGGTGGTGGTTGTGCCTTTGTCCTGTTCCGCGAGGCCCTGAGACGGTGCTGATAAACGTTCTCTGCTCCCTGCCGGAGCCGACGGGAACCGTACAGCCCTGCACCTTCAGAAACAGCACTGCCTTCCGTGATGCTGACCTGGCCGTGCCCAGGTGGGGCCGAGGGAAGGCAGCCAGCAGTGTAAACTGTCCCCAGAGCAATGCTAAGCCACAGGGTGAATGGAGGCGGCATCTGCTCCCGGCCAGGCTATGCACAAGGCATGTTCCTCTAGTTCCAGCTGGGGTTTGGGTAGGTTTCAGAAAACCATACGATTTTATGCACTGAAATAGTGCACTAGGCGCAGCGCTGTGAATGGGCCTCAACCAAACAGGTATTTGGCAGATGCAACCAGCCACGTAGAATTCTGTGCCCTCTACGTCAAATAACACACACACAGGCACACGCACATATGTGTGAACATACACACATGCACAGGCACATACATGTGTACATACACATATGCACAGGCACACATACATGTGTACATACACACAGGCACAGGCACACATACATGTGTACATACACACAGGCACAGGCACATACATGTGTACATACACATGCACAGGCACATACATGTGTACACACATACACACATTTTTAACGCTCTGCCTTCACCACACCCTGAGTCTTGGCCTTGGACTTCCCAGCCTCCAGAACTGTGACAAATGAATCCCTGCTGTTTGGAAGCTCCCCTGTCCATGACATTTTGCTGCAGCAGCCCGAATGGATTAAGACAGATGTCTAGGATTGGACAGTCGGAAAGACAGTTAGAGATGAGGTAGCCCAACCCCTAATTTGTAAAATGAGGAAACCAAGATTCCAAGCGATGGAATCAGGGTGGTATCGAAAGTTAATAGCAAAGCAACGAGTGGAACTCGGGATTCCGGAGTTCCAGCACCCAGCAAGCAATGGACCCCAGAGTTATTTGTCAAGAGAGTGATTTTTTACTACAGAGAATTTCTTTTTGTGTGGCATAGCCAGTTTGTCTCGGAGGCCAAAATTTCCTTCTATCATTTGTTATTTCTATGACTGTCAATTCTCTGCTCCTGAAATTAATATTCATCAGTGAAAAACACCTAAAGTCCAGTCTTAACTTCACCAGTCTTAACTTCGGTGAAATGCAATTTAGGGGTAGGGAGTGTTAGGGGGTGTGTGTGTGTGTAAAACTGCAACAACCGTTAGAAAGTGAATCACAATTAATCCATGAGGAGTGTGATGCCTTAATGAAGCCATTAGCCATAGCCCATTCCGAGAGAGAAGTGTGAAGACGGAACCGTGAGCACATTACCTGTAATGAACCTGCAGATGGACTTGGGGATTTCTGCGGTATTCTTAGCATCTGTAATAGCCGCCGTGCACGCTGTCCAGGTTGCAGCCCAGCCCCGGGAATCCGGAGACGCAGCCGAGGGTCCTTTAACTGCTGGCCGATGTGCGAGCATCAGAGAGAAGCCGAGACTCTGCTTGTGACTCATAACTCTTTCCACTGTGCTCTTGTTTAATGCAAAAGGTCATTTTGGTGTCAGTTGCTTCCCTGGAGAAAGAACAGAGGAAACCTCTTTCCTGCTTCAAACCAGAGCTGCGTTTCCGGAGAGAGGCTTCGGGAGAAATTGGCCCAAAGGTGAAAGGTGTCGCTAGATGCCCCAGAGCCAAACGACCTTTTCCACTCCCATCTGGCCGTAAAGAGTGGGATTGCCAAAGGGCAAGCAGGGAGTGTCCCGCACACTCAGAAAGAAGGTATTTTCTTCATCACTTTGCAAATCACGACCCCGTAGGAGAGGCATGAGGCGAATAGTTCTGCATGAGGTCAGGGTGAACCAGCTACGCCAGGGTCCCAGGGCTGTGCTGGAACGAGCTCCCAGGGAGCAGCAGGGGAAGACGCTTTGCTCTGCTTAAGTCTGCAGTTAAAACGGAAGCCCCAGTGGTCTGGCGTCCATTGCCCAAGCGCAGGGATTATGGGCATTTGGGGACAAAATGATCTGACTCGTTGGTCTTGTAGTGGACACTGCTGCCGCTGTAGTTGTTGTAGTTGTGTTTTGCCTGCCAGGAATCTACGCATCCTGTCTTCTTCCAACAGCATGATCCTGACATATAAAAACTGCCTTTGTCCTGTTGCAGTCAGTCTCGGTAGTCCTGTTGGTCACAGCGCCCTGCTCCCCTCTGGATAAAGACCCAAGTGAGACCCATCATACCCTCCCTCCAGGGAACTTGCATCTTAGGGGAGCGAGTGGCTCAGGAGCAGAAATGGTCGTAGACAGCATGCCGCCTTACTCTGGGACGATGCCCGTTATCTCCTGCTGTCCCCGTCCTCGAAGGTGACCTGGCCTTTGCAGAGCCTCATTCAGCTTTTCCTCTCATAGGGACCTTAGGGTTACGTTGGTCCCATCTGGATAATACAGGATAACCTCCCCCCAGTCAAGATCCTTAATTTCATCACAGTTGTGAAATCCCCTTTACCATGTAGGGAACCATAGTCACGGGTCCTGGAGGGTGGGACCTGGGTATCTTGGCAGGGGGCCCGAGGGAGGACATCCTTCAACCCACCATGGTATCATCTAACTCAGGGTGCCCAGAGTTAGTTTCTGTTCCTTGCAGCCAACACCCAACTAATGTGTTCCTTCGGCCTGGTCTCTACAATAGAGGGGAAAAAATAGATATTTTTCAATTGTTGTTGGAAACTAGGAAGATGATCATACAAAAGGCAAAAGTGAACTGTTGAACATTCTTAGGAAACTGTTCCACAGAGAACGGCCCCTTTGCCCGGGTTCCTAAGGTCACTGGTGCTGCATGTCTTGTCTAAACAAGGACATCCTGGTGTTGGCCTCCAGAGGTTCCACTGTCGGGCACCCAGCAGAATTGAGCGTCTCCATTGACCCAGGTGTGTCTGGTTCCTTTGCAGGACACTGAAATTCTGAACACGGCCATCCTCACGGGAAAGACGGTGGCCTTGCCCATCAAGGTGGTCTCCGTGGAGGAGGACAGCGCCGTGACGGACATCTCGGAGTCGGTGGAGTGCAAGTCCACAGACGAGGATGTCATCAAAGTGAGTGAGTCCACACCCAGTGCGATGGAGCGTCCCGTTCCCTGGGAACTTTTACGTGGGAATGTGAGGTCCAGCTTTGCAGAGGCTGACGTGCAGCTGAGCCACTCTTCTCCACTCCCGTAGTTGGGTTTTGTTTGTTCTTTCTTTCCTCATTTATTTAAAAATATATAAATCATATATGTTTATCATGTACAACATACTGTTTTGAGATGCATATACATTGTGGAATGTCTAAATGGAGCTAATGGATATATGCATTAGCTCACATACGTTATCATTTTTTGTGGTGAGAATTCTTAAAATCTCTCTTAGCAACTTGCAAGAATATAATGTATTGGTATTAACTAACGTCACCATATCGTACCACAGATCTAGGGAACGTAGTCCTCCTGTGTAACAGAAACTTTGTACCCTTTGACCAGCATCTTCAAAACCTCCCCCACCCGGCCACCGGCGACCACCTTTCCACTCTCTGCTTTCCTAAGTTCGACTTCGTTAGATTCCACATAGAAGTGAAATCATGCAGTATTTGTCTTTTTGTGCCTGGCTTATTTCATTTCTCATAATGTCCTCTAGGTTCATCTATGTTGTCCCAAATAACAGGATTTCCTTATGTGTTAAGGCCGAATGGTCTTGCGCTGTAGGAAGCAAAGCCAGGCCACTGTGCAGGGTCAAAGAACCGTGAGAGCCGAGCAGGGTGGCCGGCAGTGTGTCCAGTGCGCAGGTTAACAGGAGTCATCGCATCGGAACGGGAGAGGACCTCGGGTGTCGGCCTCTGTGTCCATGCACATTGCAGAGATGAAGGAGCAGTGACTTGTCCAGCGATAGGCCCGGGAACAAGGCAGGAAGAACACGCGACACAGACAGGCACTTGCACAGCCCCAGCAGCCACGACAGGGAATCTAACCTACACGCGTCCACATTTTAACATCTTCGGAATGGAGATGTGTCTTGCAGTCGGCAACACGGCACAGATTACTGGACAGTCGTTTTCCTACTTGTCGTGTCTACGATTCAACAATATCAGTCGGTGTTTTCCACAAAGCACATGATAATTCATTCAACAGAGAGGTACTGGCTGTTCTCTAGGTACCATCCGGTATTGCGATGCTGCAAAAATTTAAAACCGGTGTGGTCCCTGCCGTCACGGGACCCAGCACCCTGGCAGCGGAGGGAGGCAGATCTCACACACGCATGAGAATATTGCTGGGTGAGGAGGGGGGTGCCGGGCTCGTACAGGGTGCTGCGCCAGAGGGTGGAGGTTACTCTGCATGGGGGGGTCCCCAAGGAGGGGACATTCGAGCCAATTAACGGGGGAAGTAACAAGTATTAGCGCCTTCCCTGGACTGCACCCCCGATTCGCACAGTGCTCTGTGCACACCCGTCGTCCTAATGAGGCCGGCACAGAATACTCCAGCCTGAGCGCCCTAGTCCCGCCTGCGCTGTCTGTGGGAGCTCCCACGGCCACAGGCCACCAGGTCCCGCCCACGACGGGGCGGAGATGCTGAGACTTAAAGCATCATTAGAGAAAGTTCATCTGCTGAATCTCCAGCGCAGCCTGCCTGACCTCCGGGGCACGATTCCGGCCAATGGATCCCAGCGCAGAGCTAAAAATAATGCATACGGGCAACGAGCGGGCCCGGCTTTTCCCCGGTGACCGAAGGTGCTGCATTAGCTCCGGTGTGTGGAGAGCAGCCTTGCTCAGCCGACAGCCCCATCGTCCCCCGAGCTCGGGCTCCCGTCAGCACTAAACTCTCTAGGTGCCAAATTCACCATTGATTTCACGGGCTCCGAGCCCTCAAGAGAGAGAAGTCCTTTGGTAACAGCCTGACGTGTTCAAAGCGCCTGCAGGATGTCTCAGCTCTTTGGGGGGACATCCCTCCCCAGGTGGGAAGGTGGGCAGAGTTTCCCATTTGTGCTTGTCATGCTCGAGGGGCTTTGGAAGAAATGCTGGAAGATCTTTGTCCTCAACAGCCATTTGGTTCTCAGATGAAAGGAAATTAAAGAAAGCAAAGAAATTCCTGGAATCCAGGAGTCCTGGGCCCCAGGTGAGGCTGGTGACGTTGCCCAGCCCCGCCCCCTTCCGGGACGCAGGACCCCACTGTGAGGTGAGGAAGCTCCGTCCTCGAGGGGTTCTAGCGCCCACCTCCCCTCCATCTGGGGTTCAAAGTGCAGTTTAAATGGCGCGTTTAAGAGCTCGCACTTGGCCACTGACGCGGTTCTCTTTGGGCTCGATTCCTTCATCTGCAAAGCGGGGGACACTCGCGCCCCCCTCATGAGATCATGTGGGTTCCAATGCAGCGGTACCTGGAAGGCAGGCAGGAAGGACAATGCTCGTGCTGGCTCTTCCTAGCGCCCAGGTAGACCCTGACCACGGGCTCTCTGTTGGGTGGTTGTGCCCCCAGGGGACACGTGGCAATGTCTGGGGACATTTTTGGTTGTCCCGCCTGGAGCAGGGGCTACTGGCACCTAGTGGGTGGGAGCAAAGGATGCTGCTGGGCATCCTACCACGTCCAGGACTGTCCTCATGACAACGAATTATCTGACTCCACATGTCAGCAGCGCTGAGGTGGAGAAGTCCTGCCCGGCAGTGAGCAGACGCCGACGGGTCCCCAGTCTCCGTGGAAGGATGTGCCCTGTCACGGGAGACACCTGACATGATGGCTTTGCACGGAAGTAAACACACTTCTGGGGCTAACGCGTTCCATCTGCCTGGCCCTCTGCAGACTCCCATCCGCCAGCCCCAGGTTTCCGCCTGGACACAGGCTTGTACGTCATTTAAGGATCTTTCCAGAGTTGAGAAGGAGATATGATTTCAAAAAATAAAATTTAAACAATAGCCTAGACTAGGAGGACAGACAGATGCCGAGAAGAGGCTGGCATGCTGGGTTTCCTACTCCCACTCCAGACCTCTGTCTTTCTCCCACCCTGGCCCTGGGAGGCCAAACCTTGTGTGTTGCCTGAACAAGCCTGGTCACCTCCCGTTTCTCGCTGGATTGGGGCCAGGGCAGGCTCCAGCAGTGCTGAAGCGCGGGACATGAGTGAGCTCGGCGACTGGGGGGCGGGGAGGGTCAGACCCCTTGGCTGCCCCCTGCCAGGCCGTGCGTTGGCCGTGGCTGCATGTTCCAGCGAGCTCGCGGCTCTGCAGGCCTCTCCTACCGTGACAGCGCCAGGCTGGGTCTGTGGACGCGCCCTCACCTTGCCGCTCAGGTGCAGCGACTCCTTGGAGCCCTTCGTGTCACTGTCTGTGGCCTCCGTAGCGAACCACAAACTGGGGCCGTGAAACAACAGGAACGTAGTCTCTTGCAGCTCTGGGGACCGGAGTTCACAGTCAAGGTGTGGACAGGGCTGCTGTCCCTCCTACGGCTCCGGGAGGTTCCTTCCCTGCCTCTCCCAGTCCTCGGCGTTCCTTGGCTCAGAGATGCATCGCCCCAGTCTCTGTCTCCATCTTCATGTCACCTTCTCCATGTGTGTCTCTTCTCTTCTTATACGGACAGTTAGATTGAGGGCACATCCCCAAGCCAGTGTGATCTCATCTTGATCCTTAACTAATTACACATGCAAAGGTCCTGTCTCCCAATCAGGTCATGGCGTGAAGCTCTGGGCGGACATGAATTTTGGAGGCTGCTTTTCCTCCCAGCAGCCCCTCCAGGTCTGGGGCCCTTTGCCCTCTCAGGCGGGTTCCCCTTAACCCCACCCACCCCTTTGTGCTACCCTCCTCGAGCTCCGGGCGAGGGCGCCATCTGCTCCCTGCCTGGATGCGGGAAGAGACAGCCTGTCCGAGTGGCCCGTGTGGGAAGAGCCAAGTGAACAGCCCGGGGCAGCTCGAGGAGAAGATCCGGACTGTCTCTGGCCCCCGGCCACGGCCGTGTCACCGTTGCTGGCCAGCGGCCTTCCTTCCCGCGACCCACCTGCCCACAGGAATGGAATGACCCCAAGCGCCACATGGCAGGAAGGACGGCTTCAGCCAAGGCCATAATCCCGGGATAAACACTGTTTGAAACAGGTCAGCCGACAGAGCAAACTGTCACAGACGGTCCCCGCGCTGTCTCTCCACCTCGGACGAGCAGCAGCCTCAGCGAGCCTCAGTTTCCTCACCTGCAGAATGGATCCTAATGGCCGCCTGTAGCTCCGGGAAGGACTGAGCATGAAAAGCGTGAGAAAGCACTTTGCAAACAGAGCGTTTCGTGCATATTCACAGAGCAGGTGTACGAGAAACGCAGATTTGATTTTTCTCTAACTGAACTTAATTCAGATACAGTCTGAGTCCCCTGAGTGGCAAAAGAATCAAAAACAAAAGCCCTCTTCTAGCCGTTTGATTTGTGAGCATGTTGAGTTTTGGATGCTAATTAGAGATGCAAGCGGAGATGTCGAACGAGCAGTTGGATATCGGAGATGGGATTGGGGGAGTCGTGAGCTCAGAGATGGCATTTAAAGCATCATAACTCAATAATCACAACAATGAGAGGGTCGCAAAGTGTGGTCTCCAGAGCGGCAGCGGCAGCGTCACACGGGAACGGGTCACAGATGCCGCTGTGGGTCCCCCCGGCAGACCTGCTGGTCTGAGGCTGAGCCTGCCAGTCCTCTCTGGTGCTCGCTCACGTCTGAGAACCTGCTTGGCCAGAGGAGGGTTCAGGCGAAGGTCCCATCGGGCATCAGTGGTCCACCAGCAGCCGCCTCTGCTTGTCCGTTGGAGAGTGGCCCGACAGACTCCCCCAGGAGGCAGTGATGTCACCAAAGTTGCCAAAGCTGAGTGACAACACAACAGGACAACTGACTAGATTCAGCTCAACCCAGACCCCCGTGCGGCCCCCACCCCAGCCCCTCCAGGTCCCTGTGGGCAGACACCAATCGCTGGTTCACGGCCACCGTGGCTTCAGCCCACGTAGTGTAACTGTCAGAGCAAGCAGAGGCCAGGGGACAGCTTTCTCAGTGGCCAGCCCACCCGCGAGGAAAGACGGAAGAGATGCCAAGAAACGAAGCCAAGGACTGAAAAGATTCCTGTGGGGTTTTCCGTTCCTTTCTGTAGACAAGCCGGATCATTTTGTGACATTGTAGTTTTCACTGCTGGCCACTTAGGAGATGATGGATGCATCCGGACACGTCCCCAGACGTTTATGATACCTTCAGGAACAGCAGTGACGATGGCTCCATCACGCACAGCAACCTCATACCCTTGGTGTTGCTCTTAATTATTTATATATTCAGGAGCGGCCAGGTTTCCTCCCACCAGAGCTCAGAAAGGTAATAAGCGAGAAAAGTCAATGGTCTGTAAATTACAACATTGATTAAAGAAGTGATTACTGACACAACTCGTGCTCGGCTATGATGCTAATGCCTGCCCGGACCCAGGACAGTGTTTACATGCTAATGACAAGTCTGCACAGCCACTGAAATTGGTTTCCATCCCTAATCAGCATGTAAACATTTTTGAACCACTCTTGACCACAAATGGGAAGACCAATCCTTGCGATGCCCTCCTGACTTCTCCCTGCCACAGTCCCCGGCAGATGGAGGAAATTGTCTCAGTCCGGCCATCACCAGCTGCCCCCCAAACAGAAGATGAAAACGAGGCCCCGACCAGCCACCTGTAATTCCCGGAAACTGGGGAAAGACAGCACAATCAGATCACGAGAGCGTGTTGTGCAGCACACGGTGTTACTTGCTGAGTCCATGGAGCCCCGGAAAGGGACTCCGCTGCCTCCCCAGTGCACGATCCAGGCAGGGGACAGACATGCAGGTCAGCCGTTGTAGCTCAGTGTGGTGTGTGCTGCGTGAGGAGGCCCTGAGTGACTTCGTTAACTCTGAAATGTCTCACTAAACTATACATAGTGCGTTTCTCCAGCAAGGATTAGCTTTATGGGTATTCTCAAAGGAGTCAGTAACCCCAGGAAGACTAGGAAACATTGCCTGAGAAACTTTTGAACTAACTTCTTGTGTTTCTGCTGCTTTGGGCTCTACCTCATCTCCTTCTCTGGCCGCATCTCCCATCATCCCCACAATCTTTGATGATTATCTTGAAGGAGGCATTCCCATGAGTGGAAGCCCTTGTTTATCCATCCATCTTTCCTTCTGTCCATCCATCCATCTATCCACCTATTCATCCACCCATCCATCTGTCCATTCATCTGTTCATCTGTCTATCTACCCATCCATCCATCCATCCATCCACCTATCCATCCATTTACCCATCTATCCATCCATCCATCCATCCATCTGCCCATCCATCCATCTGTCCATCTATCTATCCATCCATCCATTCATCCGTACACCCATTCATCCATCAATCTGTTCATCTGTCTATCCACCCATCCATCCATCCACCCATTCATCCATCCATCCATCCACCTATCCATCCATTTACCCATCTATCCAACCATCCATCCATCCATCTGCCCATCCATCCATCTGTCCATCTATCTATCCATCCATGCATTCATCCATACACCCATTCATCCATCAATCTGATCATCTGTCTATCCACCCATCCATCCATCCACCCAT
>JAQIFY010002398.1:0-13380 GCA_028533085.1 Varecia variegata | reverse complement strand
TTGCTTTTGCTACATTTGATTTTGAGATCATGCTCTTGAATTGCATTGATGGACACTATAAAAACAACTGCTAGGAATTCTTTATTCTTTGTACTATAGGAAGGGTGTTGAGGTTATTTTCCACAAGATCATTGGTATACTTTTTATAAATATTCTAGAGAAATGCATCTCTGTGCTAGGAAAATTTTCACTTTTTCTGAGCAATTGGTTTGCTCTTTCATGGACAGTATGAATGTTATAAGTGATTATGTTTTCCTTGTTTTTGCCTGGAAGGAAATCCAAATTATTTAATTTTTAGAACTTATAAAATGCATGTCTGTACTATAAAAATGTCACTTGCATCTTTATTTTTTAAACACTGTATTATTTTGTTAATATTTTAAAATATTTGTATTTATAAATAACCTCAAATACTGTGAAAATAGAGGATATGTAATAAATTAGAACAGTAGCATTATATTATAACACAAATTTTAATTTATTGGGAGAATTATTAATAAAAACCAAATCTCTCTTAACCCAGAAATCTTCTTTACAAAGGTAGCATAGAGGGAAAAAAAAGCAATTTAATATTGAATAAGCATTAAACCAGAATGTGATATGTATCACAGGCAATCTGCTAAGAGATTGCAAAGACATAAAGACATCTCAACCCCTTATATAGCCAAGCAGATACAACTCATTGTATACATGTTTCAATATAAACAATAAGTAGGCCTCAAGTAAGAAGATTTGACAGCACCATTTGTCACACATAATTCATTCTAACTGTACCTGGTAATTTGTGTGACCATCTGTGTTAGCTAATTGGTTTTACCCAGAGGAAAAACAAGCTTCTCATATGTTTATGAAAGGAGGTAGTTTTGCAACTTGGAGCAAACAACCCATAGAAGTTAGGTTCCCACCATTCCAAAGAGACTAGAAAATAGGGGTGCCGTCTCCCTGTATGCTAAATGTTTCAAAGAGATGGCACCCAGGTCCTTGAGGGAAACATTCCTGGGTCATAAAGCTGACAAAAGCTTACCCAGTCTTCAAGAGGATATAGATACATTGCAAACAGAGGAGAAAGTACTCGCAAGTTTTCCAAGGTAAGTGCTCTAAGAAATAGAAGAGGTAAATCTCTTCTCTATTTTCAACAGGAACAGTTATGACTCTGACTTTTAATTTGTATTTTCCCTTACAAGTTCTTAATAAAGACAATAAAATATTAAAATATATATACTTCAGTTAAAATATCAGAAAATATCATGTTACAGATAATTTCACTATACTGTTACTTTATGAAAAAAAAGATAACATAATTCTTAAGTTGTCTGGAATATTGGCCATGATTTTTACTTATAAATGAGAACATAATCAATTGGTTGGGGTTTGGCCAACCCAAAGATGATCTAATCTGTAGCTTGCATGAATTATATTAATATTATTAGCCCAACTTCTGGTTCCTAATAGCAGAGACAAATGCTATGTGGGCAGGTGATAAAGAAAGAAAGCCTCCTCCCTTTTTCCGGGACATAGAACTGAACTTGAAAGGGTAACAAATAGAAGTCATTGGTTTACTTTTGTTTCTTTTGCTGTGTCACTCACTCACCTCTTTGTTTGCCTCTTTCAGCACCCTGTATTATGTAATTGTCCCAGTCATATTCTGTGAAACTTATTTTGTGTCCTGCTATTCTCCTTTTAGTCAATGTACATAGTATGTACACACATGTTATACGTCTCTGTGTTAAATCTTTCCCATTTCTTTCTGCACCTATCAAAGTATGAGAAGAAATACATCCTGATTGGACAAACCTAAATACCTGTATAAGTGGTCAGAATAAAAATCTATAACTCCTAGACATATTTTTATTTTCAACAGAAAGTTTTTTGACACTGACTGAATCCTCAGGGTTTAAAAATTTAGCAGCATATCAAAGTATGCAAATAATTCAAGTCGAGGGATAGAAAATATTTTGGGTGCAGTGATGTTACTATGAAGACATACTAGCTCAATTTGATGTCTTGTCTTGGGGTAAGTTTAAGTTATTCTTGATTTTTGTGACTTACAGGCATGTGCTTGTTCACCTCTCATGTCGCTCAAAACAAATGTTTTCTCAGGGACTTATTTGCTGCTTGTTAATTTCCTCATTACTCCAATAGAGTGGCCGCAAGGCTAGCCCAGCAAGCCAGGAAGAGCAGGCAGAGCACAGTGTTGATCTATACGAATGGTTCTTGGTAGATGACTGTAAGTAAATGACTCATCATACACATATGCAAGGAAATGAGTTTTTCTACCAACACATGAAGAATCACTGGGAAGTTCCCCTCCCCCTGCCACCCAGAAAAATTGCATATGGTTTGTCTTCTGTCAAAATTAATTTAATTGAAGAATAGAAAGCACTGCCCTTCAATTCCACTTTAGAGTACAAAAAATGGTAACTGCTTTCCTTTGTAATTGTCTTTATCACTCATGTTGCAATTAATTTAGCCTAATCCACCTTTCCCTTATTATTAGTGTATATCCTGCAAAGCAGAGAAAAGAGCGCTCATGTGATGAAAAAATTATTATGTATGAAATTAACTGTCTAAATCGAAATTCTCTTTTGTTTTAATAAAAAAAGCTTAGGTTTCCCTTATTTCCAGGGAAAAGTAAAGGTGCTCCTGAGCCTTTTCAAGGTAATCAGGAGACGAGACTTCATTTCCTTGACAATTAAAAATTTTGTAGTGGCGAATGAAGAGCCATGTTAATAATGCTCTTCTCCCCTTGAGGCAAGAAAATGGAAAAATTAGTGCAGCATAATGAAGGATAAGGTTTTCACCTTATCCATTCACCAATATAGTTTTTGTATGTATTCAATGTTGTATAATGAATATTGAATTACAACAGTTATTCCATTGGTTTAAATTTATAGTGTTTTATTATTTATAAGTTAATTGAAATTTATATATTGAGGATTTTTCATCTACAGGAGAACTAGCCCATTTTGGTATTAAAAACCTTTATTGAGGTATAATTTTTTTTTTTTACTTTTTATCTTACATTAAACTATTTATTGAGATACTTTAAAAAGACTTAACAATAAATATAAGAAGAAAAATTTCCATATGTGTACACTAATATGTGTCTTTAGAGAAAATGTTTTACATGAAATTAGATATATTTTAAAGCGTTCAGTGACTTTTTACCCCTGACACATGGTTTATTTAATTCAAAGAAAATACTTCTACACCTTCCTTCTTCCCCTATAACATCTTTTATTTTCCATTAATGGTAATATAATAATAATATTAATAGAAGCTCTTTATTAAGATCTTCTGATGAGCCAGGCGTATCATTTAGAGCTTTTCCTATATATCCTCAAAGGTATTCCTTTGTGGTGGATGTCATCTTTATTCAGAGATGGGAAAACTGTTACTTAGGGTGATTTCAATCACTCAAGCAAGTTGATACAGCTCACAAAGGGGTTGAAAGCGGCAAAACCTAGATTTGAAGACTTATCAGCTAACTTCAAGGTCAGTATGTTGTTCTGTTTCCCAGGGATTAGAGCACCCAACATGGACCTGGGATGCTTTTCGTCCAGAGAAAAAATATTACTGAAGAGGCTGAACTAGGAAAACACAGGTAGCAGTGGATTGGTAGGAAAACTAGAGATAAGGATGTGAATTTTATATACTATACTGCCAGGGCACTATGGGAAACATTCACTTTATTCTCTAGCTTATTTAAAGGAAAAGATAGAACATTTTAATAGGTAAACACTCATTTAACACTCTTTCATTCATTCAGATGGAGTGATCAGTCTGTCCAAGGCACTGCAACTCAGGGGGCTGGAGAGGTGAATGGACAGAACTGGGCACCATTGCTGAGGCAATTTGAAAACCTGTGTTCTACCTCGGTTATTCTTCTGCATTTTAGGGAAAAATCAAAGATACAGAGATAAGATATGTATACCAGGATAATTCTTTGTGAAATTATTTCCAAGAATAAATCTGGACATAAACTTATAACAAAGAAGAAAATTAAGTAAATTATAAGTCATTAATATGATGAAAATTGCACAGCTATTCTATTTCTAGAAAAATTCTCAAGATAAATTATTAGTCAAAAAGTAATAAAACTGTATCCTCAGTACATCACAATTCTGACAAAACTGTCAATATATACATGTATTATATACATATATTTATTAATTTATATGTAATTATATAAGTAAAACCAGAAGGAAATATAGAAGAAAACAATTATTTATTATAGAATGAAAAGTTATTTTTAAAATTATTTCTCCCTGTCAACTTTTTCAACCATACCCAAAGATCCCTTTTGAACAAAATCAAATGTAATTTTAAAGAATTCTATTGAAATATTGATTTTAAAATATTAAATTGATAGCATTACATGGGTTCCTTTTGATATTTTTGAGTGGAAAATAGTTTAGTTTTAGAAATAGCAGTTATAAGCAAGTAATTTCAATAACGTTCACTATACTATTAAAATAAAAGTTACTTTTGCATAAAATGTGCAAACCGCTGTGGTAGGTGATACACAGATAAGATTATAGAAAAATCTTGCACTTGAACAGTGCCCAGAGCATAGTGATGCTCAATAAAAAGTTGTGGGAAGGATGGATGGAGAGAGGACAGTGCAAGGAAGGAAATAAAGGAAGCAGGGAGAGAGGCGGGCAGTGAGAGAAACTTGAAGACCAAGTTTAATATCTAAACAAAAGTATTTAGGTAGAAGGCAATAGATGCTATAACTGAAATATAAACAAAAATGTAAATTGTGATTATAGTTTAGTACCCAGGTAATTTTTATGGACTGTTTTATGAATAATGGGTTTAGTTTTAACAGACAGAGGAATGTTGCGTGTTGCAGTTAAGCACATTGGAGAAGACAATATGATTTGAAACATTGTGTGGCTTGTTCTATCTGCCTCATGTTCTGTCTTTTAGACTTCACATCCTCTCACATCAGACAGAATGAGTTTAAACACAAATGAGATTATATTTCCTTCCCTATACCACTCCAATAACCTGCTATTTATTTGCAATAAAATACCAACTCCTTTTTCTAGCCAGTAGGACCCTACATGATTCAGCCCTTCATACCCTCTCCTTCCTTTTTGGCAGCTCTCCCCTTTCTCTGTATTCCAACCACACTGACCTTCTTTCACTTCCTCAAATTTAAAAGCTTTGGTGTATTTTCTTTCTCTATTTATAATACTGTAATCCATGTGCTTTGTTTGGCTATCTCCCTATATTTGTTTAATTCATGTTATTGTTCAACTTAATGTTTAATCCCTCAGAAAGGCTACCCCGACCACTTTCCTAACAGTTACCACCAATTGTTGTCATTGTCAGTATTTATTCACTTGCTCGTTGATTTAATAGCTGAGTGAAAGATTTCTTGCCTTTCTCACTAGACACTGCACTCCACAAAGATAGCAACATCTCTTGTCTAATTTATTGGTAGTTCTGTGCCATCACATAGTAGGGATTCATTGGATACTTGAATATTTATTGAGCATTGTATGACAAATGATAACTTAGAGTAGAAAGAGGTTTTAGACATATGTCCCATGAAGATTTGAGCTCCTTGTTGGAAAAGGATTTTAGGAATTAAAATGAGGGAGACAATTTCAGAGAAGCCACCAAGGTAACACGCAGAAGATTCAGCAATGATGGCCTTAAAAAGAATTGGCAGAGATTATACTCTGGTTTACAGTCACGTGAAAATGACAGTGGCTCTGCCTGTAATAAAGACAGAGATTACCGGAAGATGAGCAGGTTTAATTTAGGAAGACGATGGCTGCTTTACCTTTTTATGTCAAAATTGAGATTATGGCAGAAAAACTAGTTAGAAGTATCCACAGGTGTTTGAAATTATGAAGCAGATGCTCCGAAATGTGGTTAAACTAGAAAAAATAATTGGTATTAAGTGCCAAATGAAATGCCCCTAAAGGTAGTTACCATAGATTAAAGTGACTTTATTAAAGAAACACTTCCCACTGGTTTGTATATAGCAATGGGCTTATAATATTTCTGATCCAGTAGGCTCAGATTCTTTAAATTATATGTGTTAATGTATATACTACTCTTTAAAATTATTTTTTATATTTGCTTTGGCAGGACATTTTGGGAAACTGAAATATTTATGCTAGCTCTTCCTAAAAATTTGGGCTTCAGTTAGAGGATTTGGTTTAATGCCACACATCTCATCTTTCTTATTCCCCTTTGCCAACCTACAGATAGATGTATTACTGTTCAAAACTGTTTGAAAGCTGAAAATACCACTTGCCAAAGTAATATACAAAGCCAAAAGACTAAAGATGTTAGGCTATGCATTAGTTACAAGAAAGAGACATATATTAATATTAAAATTAGTAAAATGTGGGTGCTAGTAGGGCATAGATGATGACAACATATTTCATATGTACATACTTCAGAGTACAGTAAGAATCTAAGAGTTAGGTTGGCTATTATTGCCAGGTTCTCAAGAAAGTCAGGTTCAGGAAGAAAATTCTATATATATTCTATATATTCTGAATGTTCTTATAAGTTGGCAGAGTCCGTGTTTCTTGTGTGTTCCACATCCTGTTGAAAAAGACTGTTAAAGGTAGAGGGTCTCGGAAAGAGCAGCTTAATGAGGAAATTGTGGCAGGAATAGGGGGAATAACACATTAACTGCCATGTGAGTTATATTTAACTTACATGAGTGTTGATCCTGGGGCCTCATGAAGCATATGTAACTCACACATCTCTTTACCTTGGGAGCCACGTGGTGCACAGGCAACTCACGCTGCCATACTATAGCACACATGTTATGTGATGAGTGGCCCCCTGGGCAAAACGCTGCAGTTGGTTCATGAAAATCTTACTTGTTGATATTATTATTGTTGCAATTAATATTGACAATTTAATTGCATATAACTCACACACAGAAAACAATAAAAAATACATTTTTCATTAAATTAAAAAGGATCATTTTGTTTTCAAAGTTTTTTTTCTATTTTTGTAGTAGAACACTGTAACCCCAAGGAAAAGCAATTTTTTTTTTTTTCCCCTGTATCAGTCAGTGTGATAAAGAAGGCCTGGGCATTTGTGAAAGACCACCTAGTTCATGGGTAATCCATTTGCCTCAGTTTCGTAAAAACAGATACATAATGAGTGCGATGTGTACCATCTGGGGGATGGATGCGCTTGAAGCTTTGACTGGGGGTGAGGGGAGGGACAAGGGCAATATACGTAACCTAAACATCTGTACCCCCATGATATGCTGAGATAAAATAAAATGGAAAAAGTAAAAACAAAAAAACAAAAACAAAAACAGAGTGTATATGTTTGGTATATACAGAGTTGCATTGCAATTGCTGTTTGTGTGGTTTTCCTAACACAAAGCTGATTTTCATGGAGCCAGGTGCTGTAGGGCACCTGCTCACATTTATTAATAGTAACTCATTCAGATTTGGGGAAAATAACAGTTTTCTCTCCTTCCTGTTTAGACTTATGAATTCAGGTCTAGAAGAGTGGTTTTGTTTATGTTCTATGCTTGCTGATATGCATGAACGGACCATGTGCTGCATTTAGCCTCTACCTGAATTTTTTTTTTTAATAACCAAAACTCAGTTAAGTAAATGTGATTTGTTTTCCCTTACTACTGTGAAGACCTTTGTGCCCTGAGACTGCTAAAATATTTTTTCTTAATGAGTCTTCCCTAGTATCACCAGTATCTCTCTCCTCTGTACCTGAATACCTTCATTCTTGTTCCTTTGAACTCACAACTCCCAGGGTGGGAACCCAACTGAATTTCACTAAAATTCATAATTTATTCACTCTCTGATGTGTTATATCTGACAGTAATTCTGTGAGGCCATGTGAAACCATCTTGAAAGCTATTTAAGCTCAAGCCTAAGAAAAGATATAGATAGCATTTTTCTTTTGCTCTATTATTCTTTGATTCCCTCCCTCCATTGCTCTATTTCCTTTATTTCATTTTCTTATTTTTCTTGGAGATTAAGCCTACTTTATTTTCTTATTTACTTAGAGATTAAAAGCTTTGAAAACCTATATTTTCAAAATTGTTATGCTGTTAGTTTGACCAAGCATTAAAATGAAGGCAAACTCTGTCCTAGCCAACCTATGAAAGCAGGAATCATGCTTGGGCTTGGTGTTTGCTTTGTATTTAGAAATACATGGATAAATAGACTTCTTTTGAAAAATTTGATCTAATTGAATTAACTTAGGTTTCTACACTTGTTTATCCCATAACAAGTTCTATCCCTTAGTTAACAAATTTTAACTTATTTTCGTGCACACACTTCAAGGTCTCATGAGTTCTTTACTTGCCATATGAAGAAATCTAGGACTCAGGTTTTAGACCTTCTCCAGGGGCTAACATCCCCGATAGGCTTCATATTGTTATCATATTATCGTAAATGTTCTGTTATCTTCATCATTTTTTAACTCAGTTTCTTTCCACAAATGTTCTGCTTTCTCATCACTTTACTGTCACATTATTTTTCCACAGTTAACTTCCTGGACAAATAAATGTGATGGATTTATGCAATGTACTTTAAAGCAAGACTGGCCATTTTGGCTATGACTACACTCACTTGTCACCCTGTGAGAAACAAGCATATTCTTTGGCAGGGTTTTCTGAAGGTTTTGAGATTCATTAGTCTGACTCAGTATGGTCTGTATTGCCCTGATGATTTTCTGATAATATAGAATGTTGACATAGAGAAAGAAACAGATAACTAGAAAAAAAAATGACAAATTACAGAATCCTGTACAAAAGCCTTAGGATTATGACACTTTCATATTTATTGTTAATTTGATTAAGGATATTTTAGAATAAAGAAATCTTTTCAACGAGCTGTCAGGTGGAAAATACTTTCAGGAGCTTGAGAAATCTTTGGCATTACCATTATTTAAAGAAAAAATTAGCCAGGCTATGAATTTAGGAGATAGAGTAGATTCCATTTACATGGTGTAAAGATAAAGCATTTGCAAGATAATTTTTTAATTTCTTGCATATCATTACTTGAGGCCCTGACAAGCTTTAATGTAAGTTTCTTTTAAGACACAGGGAGCTTAGTGCCTCAGAAAGAAAGTGGGCTACATCACTTAAAAAATTAGGAAATATTTTTCTATTCAAATCCATTACCCATTATCATGGATTTGTTTTGATTTTTATCTAGTAAAGAAAGGATAGTCTACTCATGAAGCTAGAACAGCTTTCAAAACATTGCAAAGTTGTTCTTCATCCTTAATGCAGACCTAGGAACATGTGTGTTGCCAAAGCTGTTATGGTGACAGTTTGCACTGTAGGAAAAGATTAATGACACTAGAACCCGCCAGCATGGTGCTTACCATGCATTTTCTGTATTAAGGGACAAACCATTTGTTTTCCTTTTTGCATTACTCTCTGCTTCTTGATTCAGTTGGCAGCATAATGGAAACAAGGCTTTAAATGACTGATCTGACTACTATTCTTCCTTCATGACTGATGTCCAGTAAAACACAGTATTTTCCCTTGAAAGAAGTAAAACCATTTTTATCCCCTAGGATTTTAAAAAACTGTCTTCTTTTTACCATCACTTCTAAACTAGAGCTTGCTAATCTTTAAAGTAGCCTTTAAAATCAGAGGAAAAAAATGAGACTAGCCCTATACTAAAGTGCTAGACCCATTCTAGCCTTTAATAGATAGAACCAAATGGGTTTCTATCCTTAAGAGAGTTTCTCTGGGAACTGTTTGTTTCAATGCCACATTCAAAATAATGTAAGGTAGAAAGGGGTTAATAGGAGCAGATGATCATTGGAAAGAAATGTGGAATGTTGAGTTGTATTCAGTAAAGTTACAGGAGATGCTCTTTAAACATTCCAGTTACTGGCTGCACTCACGTCTAAAACAAACGCTGGTCCACTTAGTCACATATTTGCACTTGAAATGGATTTGGTGAGCAAAACAACATTCCATCTGTATAAACGGAATAGCTTGACAAAACACTGCACACTTGTCACTAACTGCCCTTCGGAATTGGAATTGTAATCTGGAGGGAAGGTTGTAAAACCGACATGACTTTAGATGTCTTAACAGCCAGAAAGGAAGACTGTGACATACTTTATAATAAAGTGTCATCTTCCAAGATACATAAAAATCAGTTGTATTTACTGTGCACCAGATCTTTTTTTAGAGTCAGCTAAATGACAGTGTCATGCCTGTACTGCTGCATGCATAATTCAAATCATTTTTTCACAATGTATTACTCTAGTCAGCCCAAAGTGGGTGGTCCCTCAGGGATCATTGCTCTTTCTTTGACCTTGGTCATGAATTACTATCAAAAGTGAGGCTTGATATTTTAGCAGAGATTATGCAAGATTTTTCACAAATAAGATCTGGAGAAATCGAAACCTTACCTTTGCATTGCAAAAGCTTTCTGTAGATTGAATTTGGAATTAATCAAAAGGATCATCAGGGCTCCTAGAGATAAACAATGGAATGCTGTGCTTGGGGGAATTTTTAACACATATATGAATCATACTGAATATCAGTGGCCCGTATAACTGTGGAAAAGAAAATTGGAAAGGAGTATAGCTTATCTTAAAATTATTCTGCTCATTCTCTTGCCCTTCTCATTAGTCACACAAGAGGTGTAAAATGAAAGTAAGCAATGTTAAATGAACAACCTGATGCAAATAGTGTACTTCTACTATAAAAGTTTACTGCATAACTACAAAAGACTTTCATTGGTATTCTTTATGGCTTATTTTTACTCTTTGAAATATATTTGTATTTTCAAGAATCCATAGTATAAATTCTTTACTGAGTGTTAGAGTAATGATGAAATATAAACACTTGGTACCAGAAATGTTGCAGATAAGAGGTCCCAGAGTAACTACCCTTTGACAGGTGCCTACCTACTAGGTATGCCTAGCTTAAGCTGTATTATGTAAAATGTAAGAATATGAGTTTTAATATTCATTTTAAATAAAAATAAAAGCATTTTAATTTTTGTCTGAAAATATTATAACATTATATCAGAATTTTCAACTGGTATAAGTTGAATGAAATTTCCAAGTATTTTATAGGTGCTATGATGAGGTAACTTTAAAGGTTTAGCAATCATTGCAAATATACATACTTACCTTGTAACTAACATATGCTTTGGTACTAAGGTTCATGTTAATAATTGTTGCATTGTTAATAATTTTATTGGCTGGAAAATGTTTATATTGATTAATCAGTACAAGATTCATGCTTCGTAGATTACATTGAAGTGGTGTTTAAAAGTTCAGGTGTGTGCAGAAGGAGGCACCATGTGAAAAGTTGCTCAACCTCATAGGTTATAAGTAAATTTATATGAATTAAATTAAAGCAATGCTTTTCTTCATGAGTCTTTTAAAATTTAAAAAAGTGTGGTGGCAGTACCAACTTTTGATGATTATTTGGGAAGAGAGAATCTTTCACAGTATTAGTGGACATGTAAATTGGAATAGTACCTTTAGAGAGCAATTTGTAAGATTCATAAAGTTAAATCTGCACTAACTACTCAGTAAATAACAATTTCACTTATAGGTATATAGCCTAGAGAAATGCTCATGTTATTACAATGTGATTTCTAAAAGTATATTCAATGGGTTGATTTTTGTAATATCAAATTATTGGAAACAGCCTAAACCAATGTGTAAATAAAATGAACTTTAATCATAAAATGGAATATTGCATGACAGTTTAAAAAAGGAACAGAATATACTACACAAATAGAACACAAAATTGAACTACACAAATAGAACACAAATATTGAAACCAGTTCCAGAATATGTATAAATTGTTAGCATTTATGATATATCAAACAACCCGAAATAATATTCTACACTGTTTATGGATAAATGCATATTTATTTAAAAGCCATCACACTCCTGGGGGAGGTACATAATAGTAATGAGTTCGTTGTGTATCTTTCTTGACATTTTTCCATGCCCTTACGTGTATGTGAATGCATATGTATGTGCTTGTGTGTAATATTGTAATGCTTTCTTTTTATTAACAAACAATAGCATATCATGGATTTATATCCATGTTAGTATAAAAAGTCTACTCTGGGGGGAAATCAGGCCAATGTGGTGGACTAGAAGCCACCCATACATACCACTCTAAAGGAGTGGATTGATAGTTGCAAGTAGATGCCCACCTGTGAATGGACATTCTTGGAGAGAGCATTGTAAATCATCAGGGAAGTGGCAAGAGACTCTCTGAGTGAAGGAGAAGGTGATGGGGTGATCCAGTCCACAGATAGGAAGGTACCTGGGGGAGGTATCCACTTGTGGGGAAGGATAGGAGAAAACCCTGTGGCTCCATGTTCCCCCCATGGGTACTGCAACCTGAGCTGTGAGGGGTCCTCTCCACCACTGCAGACCTCAGGACTGGTCAGGGAGCTTCTTAGAGACTATGCAGTGACATTGCAGTGGAGAGTGGGCACAGTAGGGACCAGGAAGCTTAAGTTCCTGGGTTGCTGCAACAGATGCCATTCTGAACTATTACAGAGATAAGATGTGTGTATCAGGATAATTCCTTGTGAAATTATTTCCAAGAATAAATCTGGACATAAACTTTTAACACAACAAAGAAGAAAATTAAGTAAATTATAAATCATTAATGTAATGAAAATTGCATAGCTATTCTATTTCTAGAAAAATTCTCAAGATAAATTGTTAGTGAAAAAGTAATAAAACTTTAGTTTTATCCTTAGTCTATCACAATTCTGACAAAAATTTTAACATATACATATATTTATTAATTTATATGTATTTATATAAGTAAAACCAGAAGAAAATATAGAAGAAAACAATTATTTATTATAGAATTAAAAGTTATTTTTTAAAATGTTTCTCTGTCTACTTTTTTCAACCATACCCAAAGATACCTTTGGAACAAAATAAAATGTAACTTTAAAGAATTCTATTGAAATATTGATTTTAAAATATTAAATTGATACCATTACTTGTGTTGCTTTTGATATGTTTTTTTTTTATTTCAGCTTATTATGGGGGTACAAAAGTTCTGGTTAGATATATTGCCCATGCCCCTCCCATCCCCCTGAATCTGAGCTTCAAGCGTGTCCATTCCCCAGACAGTGCACATCGCACTCATCATGTAGGTATACACCCATGCCCTCCCCACCCCCATCCCCCTGAGTCAGAACTTCAAGCGTGTCCATTCCCCAGACAGTGCGCATTGCACTCAACATGTAGGTATACACCCATCCCCTCCCACCACCCCCGACCTCTGTCCAATACCCAATTGGTGTTATTCCCAAATGTGCACTTAGGTGATGATCAGGGAAACCAATTTTCTGGTGAGTACATGTGGTGCTTATTTTTCCATTCTTGGGATACTTC
>JAQIFY010002397.1:0-13380 GCA_028533085.1 Varecia variegata | reverse complement strand
AACAAAACCCTTGTCCATTGATCAACCAATCCTGGGCTCGGGTGGAGGCTCTGAGATGTATCATATTCTCAGCCAGTGGCTAATTGAGATCACTTGTGTATCTGCTGGGTGAACTGTGAGTCTGCTGGCCAAATACATGCCAGCCACATGTGAAACAGGACCTGCCTGCCAAACACCAAGCACAGAAGGTTGTCATTAGTAATTTCGTGAGTAGACAACGTGGTGAGATTAGTTCCAGCTCTTCATGTACTGGCTTTTGGGAGCAGATCCAGCCAGGGCGAGAAGTACTGGAAAACCCCACCTTGTCCATAGACGTTGTCATAAACTGTGCAAAAGAGCATGAACATCTGTGCGGAAGGCAGAGACCCTTGTTAGCTGTTGGTGGGGAGATCTCTGGCTACTTTTCGAGGCCAAGAGCACAGCATTGCCCAAAGGAAGCAAGTGTTCTTCTCACCGGGTCTCCCAAGTCCACATACTCTGCCCAGATAAGGAGGTGTTGCCGGAGCCCGAGTGGCTCAGACAGGGCTCGCGGGGTTTCCTGAGTGCATTGAGCCATGTCCCAACCTTTGATTCCTAATGAAAGGCTGTTGCTGTCTTTGTAGCTTCAAGGATGCAGCAAAATGGCTTCAATTTCAGCTACTTAATTTAAAAGAGAGTGATACAGGAATGGGTACTGACAACGTGACAGTGCAGAAAAATCACCCTGCCAAATGCGTCTATCCCCACTCCCTCCAACTCACTGTTAAGAGGTAGAGAGTTTAGAAGTCCTCACTGAGAAACGTCCCACTGTCCATCACGGGTTTCTCTTCAGGAGGCTCATGTGACACTACCTGATAGAGATCAGTTTCTCTGCATAGACTAGTGTGTACATAGAGACCAATTCTTGACCATACTGTGTCTTCCAGTCCCCAGTGGAATTAGCACCGTTTATCTGAGCTTCCCTGGCAACCTGCCTGTCTGTCTACTTTTGTTGTATCGGTTACTACATGATAGGGCATCGCTTGTTTAAACTTTGCTTTGTTTCTTGCATTATTTCCTGAATACTTTACTTACATATTGATATCCTCAACTCCTAAAGGAATGCTTGGCAGTCAATACTTAGCAGGGTCTACTGGCCTATTGGATGTTGATATTGACACTGGGCAATAAAAGGACCTGCATTCTATATGCCAACTTTCTCATTGTTTCTAACATCTCAGAAACATATCCTTATAAAATGTCAGGACCAAATGGCTTAATATTGCAAAGGGTTGAGAGTACAGAGGTTCTGGGATCAGACCTGAGTGTGAATCCTAGGTACAGTACTGACTGTGCAGCCCTAGGCAGGTTATTTAAAATTTCTGTGTCCCCATTTGTAAAATGAGTTTAAGACAATTTGTAAATCATAGAGTTTTGTGAAAATTAGATAACGTACATAACATGCCTGATACATAATAAACACTGAGTAAATATATTAGCTATTACTGTTATTACCATCCCATTACTCATCAAGGGTAGAACACCACATTCCTGCCAATCTCAGACTGAGGTTGTGGAGGCCCCATGCCATGTTACCCACCACCCCTGCAGCCATCGCTGGACATGAGGAAAGACACAGTCTTTCTCCAATGGCTCTTTCATTAGTGAAGATCTGAACTCTTTTGAGAAGGCACATTATGAAACGGAGGTATTCTAATTATCTGTGGCACCACCAACAACACTGACAGTCAAAATACCTAACAGGGATCCCACCACATTTTAACAACCTTTAGAAGGCAGCATTTCTAGACATTTGTCACGTCACCAGGAAATTTCAATTTTTTTTTTTTTTGCAGCAGAGTATGGTAATGCAACTTAGCCGTGTGGCTCTTATTTTCAAACAATTTGCAGCATATTCATCTGTGTTAGAAAAATGGAAATAAAAAAATTTGAGTCAGCTAAAACTGATTGTCTCCTTTCATTGGCTTATGGGATTCCACTCCACACAAACAACTACAATGCCAGCTGGTGTTTCAGCTGGAAACATCTGCAGGACCATAAATCCTTTCTTGCATCATTTTTTTCCTGTTAAATTAAGCCCCCTCCTCTGTTGGCAATTTTATTCATTGAAGAAAAAGTGGGCACAGAAGAGTGACAGACATTTATGACCACAGATGAAACAGAATATTAAATTACAGAATGAAATATAGGAATAAGATGATTATTGGATAATTAGAACAAAAAGTAAATTTACTTAAAGTTTTCAGGTAATCAGAGCTAAAGAGACATAAAGAAATCAAATCAGTTTTTAACAGGGTGGCACCACCCAATGTTTTTTGCTACAGCTTCCAATAAAGTCTCCCAGTACCATAAATTATTGACTGTGAAATTATTGATTGGTGATAGAAGATAAATATCTCAATTTTCATTTGCTAGTTATTTGATGGAACAATATCATATAAAAATATAGCATTATTTGATATATTAATATTAATATGACATTATAGTAATATAATATAAGTATTACTACTGTCTTTATTGTGATACATTCATGTACATACACAGTGCCCAATACTTATAGTAGTAGGGCATCTATTTCACTCATGACTCTCCTCTCCCATCTGATTTACATCTTAAAATAAAATGAATACTAATCAAGTAATCTTTGGGATAGAGTAATTGATTAGGTGTTGGTTTTCATTGGAGGGTAACTCATTCTTTAAGGCCCCTAAAAATGAGGGTGCCATAGAAGGTTCTATAGAGATGACTTACTGTCCAGTAATTAAAAATAAGCATCATTACTAAAGCCCTCTCCCCAAAATATCTTTATGATTTGAGAGAAGAGAGAAGATGAAATAAGGAAATATCCCCAGAACAGCATCTGTGAAAAGTGAGCTCTATAGATGATTTGCATCAGAATTATTTCTAGAGTGTTTATTAAACACGCAGAATCCAGTACCTAGATCTAGACTCAATCTTCAGGCATGGCTTGGATCTGTGTACTTCACAAGCTACTTAGGAGACTCTTTGGTACATTATTGTATGAGAATTCCCAGCCTAGAAAGTCATGAAGTTGGGCGGACCAGGGAGCACGTGGGGGCATGAGATTTACTAAGCCTGTAGACTTACTCATTAACCCTGAGAAATGCTTCCTGGGAAACACTAGCACTTAATAGTAGACACAGCACCATGAGGCTGCCAATATTTAACAGCAAGGTAAGAATTTTACTATTTCCATTGGTATTATCACCCCTTCTCCCAGTCCCATTTGGTAAATGCTGTCCAGAAAACTCCTATCCTGGGGAAAGTGGGCATTCTTAAACCGTATCTCAATTCTTCAAATCACTGGGCAATGTAATTTGGGATTAGTTACTTCTCTGAAGTGCAGAGCTCTTCATTTTGTTCTCAGATATTTGAAGTTCAATATTTAAATAGATTCCTTTTCCACCTTTTCCCTATAAAGAATTTAAATTCTAAAAAAGAAAAAAAAACATGGAACAAACTTCTTCCCAGACTAATGATTCTATAAATCATGAATCTACATGTGGGAACCCAGGAGTTTACATACATATATATGTGACTATGTGATTGTGCAAAGAATTGGGACCCATTGCAAACACCATTTGATTGCTTCTGGTGACCAAGATCCCTAAGGTTTTAACGTTGCATTTTTTATTTACATTACCATTAAAGTAATGGTAATTTAAGTGGCAATGTAAATGTAAATATTGTATTATCTAATTCAGCAAGGTCTCTGCATCCATCAAAATTTCTCATGGATTGACACTTGTTTGGGAAATCTGTGGATGTGTCCTCCATGAAGTTTTTCGCTACCTTGTGTTCCTGTTATTATCTGCAGACATCTTTCTGCAGCCTGTGACACATTAGGAATTCAAAAAGAGAAGGTGACTGCAAACGTGTAGCCAGTGTAGTGAAATACATTCAGTTATACTATGAACACGGGGCAGAGGCTCGCTATTTACTGCTTGGTGATTAATAAAAGGTGCTGGATGCAGAGGCATATCTCAGTCCCTCACTCAATTACTACAACCACTCTTCTTCCAGCAAAAGGCAAGTCTTGCGGATGATAGAGAGTAGATTTCACAATGGCAATCTCTTTATCATAGCCCAAGAAAATGCAGCTTGGATTGCAAATTAAAAGAGGCTGGATTTTTCTTTTTTCAAAACTAATAAAAATGAAGGCAATAAAGATATTTAGATAAAGAAAAAAATCTCTGATCTAATTAAATGTTCTCTAAATCTGAAGGTAGCCAGCTACACATACATTGTGAAAAGTTTGTTCTTCCAATTGGGCTACTATACTTCCAAAAAAATGTACAGCAGGAAAATACATATTAATCTGCAGTTGTTAATAAAATTACCTCTCTTATGAGAAAAGTTTTTTTTTCACCTTCTTTTTCCCCTGTGGTTTCAGGTTCAGTGCAGAGTCATGTGTAGTGGAATGTGAATTATGTCCAGTATCATGTGAGTAAGCCACTAAGTTAATGAAAAATATATATTTATATATATTATATAAGAAAATCTGTTTATATATAAAGAAAGAAAAATATATATTTATCTATTACATATATAACACCCATATATTTGTCTGACAGATACTGATGACTGAAAGTCCAGGGAAACACGTATGCTGCATTTTTGGGTGGCTGAATGTATACACTTTGTTGATGAAGTGCTGCCCACTGTAAACTTTCAACCCGGCACTAACCATTTGTCGCTCCCACACTGTGAGAGCCAGAGCAGGCATGTAAACAGAAATGCAAACAACATTCCTGCTGAGGACGCAGGGATTATTTGTCTAAACTCAAAGTAAGTCCAGTGTATATGTTTCTCTAACAGTACGGACAAGCACTTGCCCATTCTCCTCTCTCTGTCTCTTGGTTTCTTTTGGTCATGGTAGCATTGAATATTGTCATTTTCTGAACATGATGATTGATGCCGGGGTCTTTCTTTCCTGTGGCTGGCCCTGGCGGCACCAACCTCCCGTTTCCCCGGCGGTTTCCGATGTAACTGTTGCATAAGCTCAGCCGCCTCTGCTCACTGCTGTGCGGGGAAGCCGTTGTGGTTCAGTTGCTCCCAAGTGTATTTCAGGGCAACGTCGTATAAAAGAAGCAGAGGAGATGCTTTTTTAAATTGATATACAGCAAATCCAAGGGGAAAGTGAAGAATTTACATAATAGGTTTTAAATATGTTGAGAGAGATTTTTGGATCATTTTGAGCTGAAGAAGACGTTTTGCTTAACCCCATTGAATTCTCACCTCCCTTGATTTCAAATGTTGTTTTTAGACATCTCTGATATTTCAAAATGCTGTGTCTGAGTGCAAAGACTATTTTGATCAATTCATTGGCTGTATGCCTGTTTCTATTAGTTATCTGGTATCTTCCCACTGGTTTTTGTATGTTTCTTTATCATAGAGGCCATTCCCGCACTCTTGAATGCAGCCACTATGCTCAGGGCTCTAAGACCTGACTTATTCTTTAAGAGATGATGATGGATGGGGAAAAACATATTTGTTCAAGCTTCTGTGCACTTCTGGAAGCAGACAAAAAAAAAAGATGGAGACGAAAAGTAGGGACAGAAGGGAAGAAAAAGAGGGAGGAAGGAAGGAAGGATGGAAGGAAGGAAGGAAAAAGGGTCAGTGTCACTGTATGTTTATCACATTTATTTATGGAGAAAGCTTCCAGAAATAACTACCATATGTGGTTATGTGAACCACCACTGGGACTATTGCCATTTGGTTCCAAAATGAATATGTTACCTGAGTAAGAGACACAGTCTCAAGTTCTGACTCAATGAATTGGTATTAGGGTGGAAAAAACCCCTTAACTCATGTTGCTGCCTTCTCATAAAAAAAAAAAAAACAAAAAAAAAACAAGTGATCCTGTAGTACTGACCTCTGGGGCTCAGTCCAGTCAGATTTCAAAATATCCCAAGCTTGAAGGCTCCCACCATTTCCCTCAGAGACCATTCCATCATCCAACTGATATTAAACATAAGGAAGTTTTTTCCAGTTATTATTCCCCAAGTTCCTTTTTTTCTGAATGTCATCCTATTATTTACACTATTTCAATGTGCTTTATTTTTATACCTTGGATTTTATAGCCTTCAAGGACTGGAAGATGGTTGTCATTTAACCCTCTTTATCCGAACTGTTGCCAAGAGAACACAAAAGAGCTATTAAATTGTGCATTACTGAAGGTTTGTAAACTCTACTCATAAATCAAGAATCCTAAAGTCTTGGGAAACAGGGATATGATAAAAGGAAACTTGCCTTTTACATTTACTGTTCTCTCCTAGTTTCAAACCCTTCCACCCACTGAGATGTCTGCCAATGTTCTGCTAAAACCCTAGAGTGAACGAGAGCTACAGACCGTCAGGGCGAGAAGGACCCTTCCTTAAACGTGATCGGGACCTGTCCTCCTTGTACTGATGGAACTTCAAATATTCCTGTCAAGTCATCATTCATACTTGACTAGCAAGGGACAGAAAGAGAGAAATGCAACTCCACCAAATGGATGAAGCAAATCTTTAGCTATGATGGCACAATTCACGTCGGCCATGAGATCAAGCTACAGCTGTTCGTTTCTCCCTGTCTTGGAGGAACAACAGCAACCCAGAACTGAGAGTCAACAATTGTCCACAGATCAGGAATTCTGGAAATTAAATATGAACCTCATTTTATTCTCCTAGCCTCATAAAGTGCATTTATCTCTATTTCAAAATAAGAAAACAGGATTAAAGGATCAATTAACTTGCCCAAGTTCTCACAGGTTCTAACTGTTGGAATCACGGTTTGTAACTGTGGAGTTGATGTGGAGATCCACCGTGTGTGTCACAGTATCACAACCTGAGGTAAAAGTCACCTTTGAGTCACCTCACAAGTACCCAGCTATCCACTGGACTAGCCATGGAGATAATAACTTTATTACTTCCATGATGTAGCACAGGGAAGAGGGCTGGGGTGGAGCGTGAGGGACCCTCTGTGTGGTGGTGGCGTTTAGCCTGCGGCCTGAGGCAGGTGGAGAGTGGGGCGGGTGAGCGCTTGGGTTGCCGTGGGGGCTGGAGAGCCGCTCAGGGTTTGAGTGGAATGACGTTGTCTAACTCACGTTTTAAAAGGTTTGCTCTGGCTGCTGTTTTGAAAATCACCTGAAGGAGGCCAGGGGTCCAAAAGGCCAATCAATATTTAACTGCTAATCATGATTCCTACCCACAGCAGTAGACGTTTATAGGCATGGCTTGATACTTACTTTATGCTCATTATCTAATTCATTTTCACAGTCCGTGCAAGGGTCGTTATCATTATCTCCTCGGTGTAATTTCTAGGTGAGGTTCCATGGGGTTTTTGGTGCAGTTGATCCAATACACATGTGGGGAGGGATGTGTGGCATATTTGACTTGAATATCTTTAGTTTTGAAACAATTTTTAATTAATATAATATGCATATATCTGAGATTTTTATGGCAATTGTAATAGTAATTAGAGATGCCTAGAAAAACAGTGATTCTCAGTCCTGGGTATACATAAAAATACCAAGGGCTTCGAAGCTGCACTGCCTTGGGGATTCTTACATAAGGAGCTGGGTGGGGCCTGGGAACCTGTACCTTTCAAGGCTTTCTGGTATCCATTCAGGGTGGAAGAAAACATTTAAGGGGGCCTCCAACACCTAAAAGGACAAAATATCAAAAATATCCTAAAGTATTTTGATTTTTGAAATACATTATTTTCAATAAACAAATACACTGTGGTCAAATTTGCCCTCTGGCTCGCACACACTCGTCAGGCCGCACAGTGTCTACTTGGCGGTGGGGCCTCCTCCTCTCCTTCCCAGACTGCCTCACTTTCTGCCCTTCCAAAACATGTGCTACTCTTGTAAAGTGCATAACTTTTTAAAGTAAATTTTAAAATATTGTGCTGAATACTCTGCAGATAATTCTTAACAGTTGCCTAACTACATGGACCAAGTCAAGTTTTTATGAAAGAAAAGGAAGATTGAAAAACAATTAAATCGTTAGGTTTCTGTAGAGCGCCACGTGGAGCTTCCGGACCTAGAAAATGCGGGCGTTGAGAACTGAGGGTGTGACGGGAGAAGGGATTATCGGAGAGAGGGCTTCCTATTTTCCCACAGCCTCCTTCAGCTGGGCTATTTATATAAAGCCATTGCAGATAATTGATTCTTGTTGAAACCGGGGCTCAGGCAACAGCTCTGTGGGGCTGGAGAAGGTCAGGACCATGAAGCCAGAAAGAAATAGCCTTGGGGACTGACAAATTTTGAGGTTTTTGCAGGGATCAGTATCAGGGAGGGAATATTCTAGAAATGGGCTGGGATTATTCAACAAAGGCCGACTGCTGTAACACAGGATGCCAACGTTTCAGAATCTTACTGGAGCGAAGGCTCCTTGTTCATACCTGCCTGCAGTGTCGGTCCACAGTGGGGGAGAGGTGGTAGCTCCCCATTGTCCCATACTCGGTGGTCCGAGGACTCGGCATGCCCCATCTGGGTGCTGCAGGTGCCAGGGAGCTGGAGCTCTGCACCACATGCTCTCAGCCTCCTGCGTCATGAGCAAAGCGAGGGGGGTCGTGTGAAAGATTCTGGGGCCAGGACAGAAACCGGGATATGTAACCTTCCCCCTCATTCCACTGCCCAAACTCAGCCATGTGCTGCTACCACAGAACAAGGGGGAAAATGAGGAACAGTGGGATTATCCACCCCCGGAGCCCAGGGATGTGTAACTGAAGGGTAATCTTTAAGAAAATCTATTTGAAATGTGTCATATTTTTGGAAATTTCAAACTGCAATATGTCTACTTCAGGAGATCACAGATCACTGAACTTTCAACATGATTTAATCAATTATCAGATTTGAACTAAAAATTAGAGTGCACATTTTTTATGTTTTGTAAAAGTATAAAGGTAAAATAAATTTACTCTGCAAATACTGAGGAAGTGGGACATACAGAAGCCCTAGTGACACCCCTGACACTACCTCCAAGCCAAGTGGTGACCAATGGCTTAGAATTCTTGCTGCTATCGCAGTTTGGGGACAGGATTGAAGGTAGAATCCGCAGAGAGACTGAATCAGAGAGGAGTGTTTCAGTTTGTCCCAGCTACAAGGATTGGGTGGGTCTTTACAGTTCCTTCGCATTGTTAGAGGGTCTGGACAGCCGCTGCCACTCCGTGGTCTAGATCCTGGCTCCCCGAATGCTTGGAGCCCTCTCACCCGAACTGGGGTGAGCCCCGTGGGGCCTGTTGAAGGGGCTGCGACGGCAGGGAGTGGTTCAGGGCCAGGCCCACCTGCTCTGTGCTAGCGAGAAAACCACAGCTCACCTGTTCTCAGAAGCTCACATGGACAGACCCTGCACTGTGAGGGACTTTAATATGGTCGTGATCTCTTGATATTGCAGGATGGGGAAAACCTTTCATGCTGTGTGATATCCTGACATTCGGTGTAACCAAGAGTGTAAGCTGAGTGTGTGTGCACACTTGTGTGAGAGAATTGTGGAAAACTAACTCTAAGCAAAAACATTTCTTGAGAGACATCTTGTGTAGCTCCAAATATAGGCCAGGAGGTTTTTCTCCAGGTACCCTAATGTGGCACTGAAACATTGTCCTGAACCTTGGACCCCTTTGCTCCGCCTCTCTCGTTGCAGAGAGCACTTTTCATGCTGGAAATAAGAGCCGTGAGTAGCACCCACTATGTTAGAGAGGCAGAGGAGAAAATACTTCTTTGGTTTTTGTGCATACTTTCTCAGTAAGTCACAATCTGTTTATTAATATTCCCAGCCAGTTGTACAAACACATTCTGATCCACAGGCCTGGAGCTAAAGAGGAAAAGAAGAAAATATATCTTGAAAAAAAAAAAGATTTGGAGCCTAACAGGTACTACTAATTTCTTTCATTCTTGTCTCTTAATCTTATGTTTCAGATTTTTTTTGTTGTTTCTTTGGAAGGAAAGTTTGGGTGAATTTGCTTCAATATTTTGTTATATACTTTTGGCCTTGTGATAGGAAGACCAGTTGCTTCTTTTTACCCACTAGCCAGACAGTTATCCAATCAATCAAAATCCTACTGTGTGCAAAAGCATTCCAGTAGGTACAGTAAAGTTTGAAGAAAAGGTCAATTCAGCTTTTATTACACACACACACACACACACACACACACACAATTGTACAGCATATGTACTTTATGTGTGTGTATTTAGTACCTACTATATACCAGGCACTCTGCGGGGTAGCAGTTGGAGATGCATTTGTCATTCAGAAACATGGCAGGGACAACAGAAATTGTAAACATCACATGAAATGTCTGCGCCAAATACTTTTTCAATAATTCCTTGCAAGTCTGTTCCCAGGCCTCCACTTTCTATGAAAGCCAGAGTGACCCGCTGGGAGCACGACTGTGCAGACAACTGAAATGACTTTCATGGCAGGGCCCAGGCTTTGCGCCTGCCCCTCATAATATAGAAAAGCCTAGGCTGAATTCAAAGATAGGGAGCATCAATCCTGGATAACACACACTTTCTCAGGATGGTGGAAGGAGTCAGGAATGTGTGACATGACATGCCGTGTAGGGCCTGGCTGTGACAGACGTGGCTGCTGCTGGAAGATGTGCCTCCAGTCACACGGTGTAGGCTCTTTGTGTCCAGAACTGGACGCTTAGCCAGCCGCATGGACATAGTGAACGGGGCTGTGGTCCACTAAGGGTGAGTTTGGAAACACTCTGGGACCTCCTGGCTGGAGTCCTGGGACTTATGAAAGCCTCAAATCACAGAGCACAGTCACTAGTGCAGCTGCATTTTGAAGCCAGAAAGTCCAAGTCAGATGTGTTTCATCCACAGTCCTAAAGACATGGCACACATTCCCTCTGTCTGGAACAGCCGCCCCCGTGCCCTCTTCCTGCACCCTGCCTGGCCTGCCTCCTTGGCCTGGAAGCCTCAGCGGTCACTTGCTCTAGAACATGCTTTTTCACCGCTCAGAGCCCGGTTAGATGCCCATCCTGTGAACTCTGGGGTGACGTGCATTCACCATGGGGTGGCAGTTTTCACACTGAGATTTTTGCTTGCCTGCCTCGGCCTCTGATTTTCTTCTTCTGAGGCGTGTTTGGGTTGTGTCTCTGATACTAGCACAGGGCCTGGAGATAGCAGACTCGAAATGATGCACATTCACTCTCTGCTGACTCAATGCCCACGTCTTCCAGAGCACTGGGCTATGCTCACACATGAGGCCTGCTGGGCGTCGTGCCTCCGGTTCCCATGGAAACTGGGTGTTGCATTTCACTTAATGTAGAACATCTGAAACAGGCCTGGTGGGGAAGAGCCCTGGATGCAGGACAATGAATGGTTCATCAGTGTCAGTGAAACTTCCCTCCATGTGCACACACACCATCCACATCTGGCCCTGAGTAAGTGGGAGACTCCAGCAGATGTTATAAAGGCTGCATGGCTAGCTTTCTCCCCATTCACAAAACTGTCTTCCTTGCTACTCTCCCATTGGCCTCGAGAACAAGGAACTGATTTTCGGAATAACCCTAATTCTGCGTCCCTTAAAATGAATGAAACCCTTCTCCTTGCAGCTTCTAGAAGAGAAGAGAGAAAAGATGGGCATAAGGGCATCCATGATAACACTGTGTATGCAGGCTGGGCCCAGAGCTGCTGTGTTTGTGTGTGTGTGTGTGTGTGTGTGTGTGTGTATGTGTGTGTGTCTCTGTGTATTAAACATCGCCTTAGTAGATTAGCAGCAAAGTGCCACAAACTGGGTGGCTTAAACAACGAAAATTTGTGTCTCACTGTTCTGGAGGCTAGAAGTATGAAATCAAGGTGTCAGCAGGGTTGGTTCCTTCTGGGAGCTGCGAGGGAGAATCTGTTCCATGCCTCTCTCCCAGTTTCTGGTAGCTTCATGCAGTCCTTAGCTTGCAGATGGCCTTCTTCTCCCTGCGTCTCCACATCATTTCACTCTGTGAGTGTCTGTCTCTGTGACCAAATTTCCCCTTATGTAAGGGGACCAAGAATATTGGATTGGGCTTGCCCTCATGACCTCCTCTCAACTCAATCATCTGCAAAGACTCTATTTCCAAATAAGGTCCTATTCACAGATACTAAGGCCTAGGACTTCAACATCTTTTTGAGGGGCACAATTTAACCTATGACACATGTTAAATTGTTGCAGGCCATTTTAAGATAAAAGGAAACTGAGGCACAGAGAAGATAAATTTTTTAATATTATATGAAACTGAAACCAGATCTGCTTGGTTCCAATCTCCTGACTGTTGTGTTATTTAATGCTGTAGGGAAGAGAGAATAAGAGGAAAGCTATGCTGCAAAAAAGTTTGTCGGTTCACAAAAATGGCAAAGCCTAATGCAAGTCACACAAAAATGGGGAAAGTTATCACCCAGTGTAAAATTTTCCTTTTTTATTGGTTTATTCCTACCTCTAGTTTTATTTCAAACAAAGATGGACACCACTGACTCTAGCCAACACTTGTTTCATTCATCCATTCTACAAAGATTACAGAGCACCTGCCATGGTCCTAGGAGTGTTCTAGGAAGTAAAAGCACTGCAGTGAACAACATACGTCCCTGCCCTTGGGGAACTTACATTCTGGTGTGCAGAGACGGTCAATAAAAAATGATATCATTTATTTGCATTTATATTACCAATGTCTATATTTATTTCCTGATGATGCAATGTCAGGTAGTGAATAAAATAAAGCCAAGTAAAGGGATAGGGAGTTCCTGGGAATGACAAGATAGGCTGGTCAGAAAGGGGAACTGTGGTGAGAGAGTCCTAAGGAAGAGAGGTAAGAGCCACCCAGGTAACTGTGCAAAGAACATTTCAATATGGATCAAACAGCAAGTGCAAAGGCCCTGAGGCAGGAGTATGCTTGGTGGGTTGGAGGATTCCAGAAACAAGGCAGAATGAGCCTTTAATATTGCTTTAATTTCTGAGGAAGACGGACTCCTTTTAGGCAAGGTATAGGATCCGAAAAAGGCAAGGCCACTTTAATGGAAGGAGAGGAATCACATAGAGCATAGAGTAGAGGTTATAAATTAAGGAAAAAGTATCAGTAACAATGATTGTCTTCAGTCATTTTTGTGCCATTTTCTGCCTCCAAAATAGAAACTAATAGCTCTTTCCCCACAATTCTGAACAGATACCCATTGCTCTGGTCAGCACATCCAAAGGCCCAAGAGCAGAATGAGCAATTCAGGAAAGGGGAGTAGTTGGAAACATTGGGGATATGTGTCCATTAGGATGTTTTTCCCACTCTGGGAAAAGTCCTTGCCCATTCTCACTGCCTATCTGCCTCCCATCTGATCCCCATATGATTCCCATCCTATTCCCACCTGATCCCCATCTGATGTCCATCTGATCCCTGTCACACACCCATCTGACACCCATCTGA
>JAQIFY010002396.1:0-13380 GCA_028533085.1 Varecia variegata | reverse complement strand
GTTGCTTCTTATGGATAAGCAAAGAAAGTGGTTTCTTGAAATAGAATCTACTTCTGATGAATATGTTATGAACACTGTTGAAATGACAACAAAGGAGTTAGAATATTGTATCAACTTATTTGATAAAGTAGTGGGCAGGGTTTGAGAAGATTGACTCCAATTTTGAAGGAAGCTCTACTGTGGGTAAAATGCTATCAAATAGCATCACACGCTATAGAGAAATCTTCTATGAAAGGAAGAGTCAATCGATGCAGCAGTAGGAGTTGAATAGTCAGACTTTATAAAGTATCTTCTTCCATTTTATTCTCCAATACTTTTAAACCCTATTGTGACTCAAGGTAACCTAACAAATTTTTCACTGGGTAGAATTCACTCATAAATTAGATCCTTTACTTCCCATTACTAGTCATTGTAACTTTGTAATTTTTAGGAAAAATATAATGGAGTGGAGGATCAATGTTAAGTGATTACCAGTCTCATGACTGATTATTTTTCATTACTAGTTGTGTATTGTTAAAAATTTGCAAATGGTTTATTTTTAACTTTGAAAATATAAAATATTAAAATAGCTAATATTTTAATAATATTTTTAATAAACCAGCTAATATTAAGCAGTGTGAAGGCATTTGCTTACATTATGAATTAATTCTCATAGCCTAAGGATATTATTAGTATCCATATTTTAACATGTACATTAGTACTATTTATTTGCTCTATATTAACTAGTTTGAAAAATTTTTAAATAATGCTCTAAGATTTGTAATTTTCTTTACATAGCTAAGACATTTTAATTATTTTATATTCTTAAATGTAATCTCACTGAGAGTAGAAATCAATTATTTATTAAACATCTTATATAATTAGCATTATAGGGCATACTGAAGAAATACTAGACTTAGTCCTTACTTTCAAAACATTAATACTGTTTCACAGTTTTAGGTACAATGTGGGCATTTATTTAAATACTATGAAGATTATGCTGTTACACGACTAAATTGTTTTTCTGAATGTTTAGAAAAATACTTCCTCTCCATCATCATGCTTTTAATGATATCTAAAAACCACTGATGATTGTTTCCTCATTAACTAACCCAAAGTAATTTCTTTCCATTCTCTTTACTAATGACAAATCGTTCTTCCTATCCTAGTAGTTTCCCCTATTTATTTTTAGCTTAATAAATCCTTACTTTAGTCCTAGAACTTCTGCTTCTAGAACTTTCTTATTAATAGAATGAAAAGTTAGTTTTGATTATCTACACAAATACTCCCTTTATTTGTTATGCAAATAAATGTTAATCCAAATCATAAAAAAGCAACCTTGAAAGAAATACTATTTATCTGTTTAATAAACTTTTATCAAGTACTTATTACATGCCTGTGTTACTACTTGCTCTCATGGCTTTATATTTTAGTGGGACAGATAGACAAGTAATATATGGTACATGATAAATATACACTATAATATAAATATTGATTGAGATGGCATCACAGGCTATGGGAAGCTAGAAGAGAGACATGTAACTCAACCATAGGTTAGGAGGGTTTCCTGGAGTTTTATTTACATTTGAGCTAACACAAGACAAATAGATTTATTACTTTTATTAAAACAAAAAAAGGAACTGGACATGATGGCTCACACCTGTAATCCTAGCACTTAGGGAGGCCAAGGTGGGAGGATTGCTTGAAGCCAGGAGTTTGAGACCAGCCTGAGCAATAGTGAGACCCCATTTCTACAAAAAATAGAAAAATTAGCTGGGCATGGTGGCACGCACCTATAGTCCCAAGTACTCTGGAGGCTGAGGCAGGAGGATTGCATGAGCTCAGAAGTTTGAGGTTGCAGTGAGTTGTCATGACGCCACTGCACTGTAGTCTAGGAGACAGAGTAAGACCCTGTCTCAAAAAAAAAAAAAAAAGGACATGGATGGCATTCCTTGAGGACAAAAAGGAAGCAAAGAGAACATGACATACTTGAGAAAATGCAAGTTGTTTTGGGTTTAGGATGCCAGAGATAGGAAATGGAATGAGATGAGGCTGACAATATCCATAAAAGCTATTGTGACCAAACTAAAGAATGTGAACTTTACTCTGAGAGCTATGGGAATCCATTGAAAGATCAAATGTATATTTTAGAAACATCATTCCAGCAGTAACATGGTGGCAACATTTGAAAAAAACAGGATGGGAAGCAAGACAAATATCACTACTCCATGACAGAAGGCACTCAATATATATTTGTTAATTAAAGAATAAATTAAGAAGATTTGATGGTTAATTTCAGAGGATAGGGAAAGGAATCTAGGATAAGTGCCATGTTTGTGTGTTGGGTGATTGTGTGGAGAGTAGTTCTACTACCGCAATGAGGGATATTTAGTTTGGTATAGTCTATGACACTTCCCATGCAGATACTTCGATTGGCAGTGGCTATGTGGGTCTGTACCCTAAAATACATAATTTTTTATTTATTTCTCCTTCAAAAAAAGTACTTTTCTGTTTCTCCCAAATTTTCTACAATCAGTATGTTTTACTTTTATAATCAGAAAAAGTTAATTTAGGCCGGGCACGGTGGCTCATGCCTTTGTAATCCTAGCACTCTGGGAGGCCGAGGCAGGTGGATCACTCAAGGTCAAGAGTTCAAGACCAGCCTGAGCAAGACCGAGACCCCGTCTCTACTAAAAATAGAAAGAAATTATCTGGCCAACTAAAAATATATAGAAAAAATTAGTCGGGCATGGTGGCGCATGCCTGTAGTCCCAGCTACTCGGGAGGCTGAGGCAGAAGAATTGCTTAAGCCCAGGAGTTTGAGGTTGCTGTGAGCTAGGCTGATGCCACGGCACTCACTCTAGCCTGGGCAACAAAGCGAGACTCTGTCTCAAAAAAAAAAAAAGAAAGAAAGAAAAAGTTAACTTAAAAGAAGATTTATAACAAAAATTTATTCCTGGATTTTTTTTCAATAAGAAGCTTTCCCAGTAGTATACTACTCTGACCAAAAAAAATTCCCCAACCCAATATATTTATATAATATTTTACTACTTAATAAAGCCTTGTTTCACAGAAAATTTACACATTTGGAAAATGGTAACAATGCTATGTAATAGTGCAATCAAATTTCTGACACACTCAAATTTAGCAACACACTTACAGTGAAGAACATTTATTGCAACAGTATGTCATTTTGGACTTGCTTCACATTGGTGAGCATAAGAAGAGAAACTAAATTAGGGGCAGGCAATCGAAGCAAAGGGTCAAGTAATTTGAGACTCTTTTTTACTGTTAGGAAGGCAAAAGAAGATCGAAATTGACCACTGGAGATTATCACATTGAAGAAAAAAAGGGGGATGGGGTGGTGGCATAAAGTGTAGGTGGCTTTTTCTTTTTAAGAAAGTCTGTAGTTGAGTTAAATGAAAAAAATAAACTTCCTAGAGCTAGAACATACCTGCAAATCTTGTGGCATCCTGATTCTTCTCTAAAAAAAAGAAGATTCTATATAGGTCTATGCATCTTATACTAAAATAGTAACACTTCAACTTCCAGGCAGAAATCAAGGTCAAAAAGATGTCATTTTTTGCACATGTTTATGCCCCAAAATATTTGATTTATGGATACATCTAACAGATTTAATAATGTAGTTTCAATACTGTAGCAGATCATAATGGGAAAGAGATGAGCTGCTTCAGGCAGGAAAGTAGACACTGAGTATTTGCTCTCCCTGCATCTTTAACCACTCTCCCTCCAATTGTTTCTTCCCAGTGGCTTATTAATATGATAAAGTTGCTCCCAAATTAAAAACCAAAATTCCCTCAACCACCAGTTGGCCAGTCCCTCTTAATCTTACATAAGAAAACATAATAATCTATAATTTCTTACCTACCTTCAACTCAATACAATCTGTTTTTATCCTCATGTTTATCCATCCCTTTTAGTGACTGCACATTTATAGAAACCACTCCGAGGTCACCAGTGTATATTCTTTTTTTTTTTTTTTTTTGAGAAAGGGTCTTGCTCTGTCACCCGGGCTACAGTGCAATGACATCATCATAGCTCACAGCAACCTCAAACTCCTGGGCTCATGTGATCCAACTGCCTCAGCCTCCCGAGTAGCGGGGACTACAGTCATGCGCCATCATGCTTGGCTAATTTTTCTACTTTTTGTAGAGATGGGGTCTCACTCATGTTCAGGCTGGTAACCAATGTATATTCTAATTGGCAATTGTGCTGGATACTTTTTAGTTCTTATCATATTTGACTTCTGTGGAAATAAACATAACTAACCATACTCTCCTTAAAATTCCTGCTGCTTCTTCTAGGTCACTAGTATCTCCTTATTCTCCTCCTTTCTCTTTGATAGCTCTGTCGTGATCTGTCTCTTAATAACCGTTCTTCTTTCTGCCTAGGATCCCATCGTAGGTCCCATTATTTTTTTCTCCTAAATCTCTCTTCCTGGAAGAATTCATCTATTCTCTTGACTTAAGCACACATACAAATGAAGATAATTTTCAAATATATACTGAGTGCTAGATTTGAATTTCCAATTGCCTTGTGGTCATTTCTGCCTTCATGACCCAGACATTCCCCTCACACACTTAACGTATGAAACAATGGAATTCAACAGCTGTGCATCTATGTCATGTTCATTTTGTATCTTTAGCAGTTGTTAGCACATATCTGGTACTTAATGTATGTTGTAAATGAATAAATTAACTGAATGACAGTCATAATACTTGGCATCATGTTTATAAAGGCAGAAAAATATAAAACTTATTTTTTAATTATAGAAATAGTACATTTTGTGTATCTATGTATTTATATGTCCATGTATGTATCCATGTATCTATAATGTTTCATTTATCTATAGAAATGCTATAGTTTAAGCCACCACCCCAAAATTTGGTGGCTTAAAACAATAACTTATTATTTCTCACAGTTCTGTGGGTTGACTGGACTCAGCTGGTTGGTTCACTGCAGTTAAATGGCAGCTGGGACTGAAGTCATCTGAAAGCTTGACAGAACCGAATGTCCAAAATGGCTTCTTCTTTCGCATGTTTGGTATTTCAGCTGGAAAGGCTAGAACAAGTGAGGGCTGGCCAGGCATCCCTCTCTCTCCAAGTGACCTGTCCACATGGCCAGTTTGGGTTTCCTCTCGCCATAGCAGTGTAAGGTAGTTGGACTTTTTACATGGCAGTTGGTTTCCCCCAGAGCATGCATTGTAAGAGGCCCAAAAAGAAGCTACAAGGCATCTTATAACTTAGATTTAAAAGTTACACAGTCACTTTCACTACACTCTATTGGTTAATAGTGATTTACACAGCCAGCCCAGAAGTAAGGAAGGGACTACAAAAGAGCACAAATATTGGGAGGCACAGTTGATTAGGGGACAGTCTTTGGAGACTAGCTATAACACACTGTAGATCAATAAATCAGAAAGTTAGAAATCATTCATTTTCTTACTAATCTAACATATTTACTACAGTTTTTACGTGTTATCTTCCAGTATTTTACTTATGCACACACATAAAAGGCACAAATCTTAAATTTTACAATTCAGTGAATTTTGACAAATGTACACACCCATGACCCAAGATGCAGAACATTTGCATCATCCCCCACAGTTCTCTCTTGCCTCTTTCGGTCAATCCCCACCCCCACAGGCTGTCATTATTTTAATGTTTTTCACATACGATTAGTTTTGCCTTTTTTAAAATATCACATAAATAAAATCATATAACATATACTCTTTTACGTAAGGCCTTTTTCACTCAGCACCATGTTTTGAGATACATCTATGTTGTAGTGCCTATCAGTAGTTCATTTTTATTGTTGAATAGTATTCCATTCATGAACATACTACAGTTTGTCTAGCCATTCTCCTGTTAGTATACATCTTACATGTTTCCAGTTGGGGCTATTATGAATAAAATTACTATGAACATCTCTGGGCAAGTATTTTGTAGACATATCCTTTCTTTGGGATAAATACTGAGGAATGGAATTGCTGGGTTAGAGGATAGGTATATGTTTGGTGTTACAAGAAACTCCCCAAGTGATTGTACCATTATACACTATCAACAACAGATGAGAGTTTCAATTGGTCCATGTCCCTGCCAACATTTAGTATTGTCAGTCTTTTAAATTTTAACTATTCTATTGGGTATGGAGTTGTATCTCATTGTTATTTTAATTTGCATTTCCCTGATGCCAAGTGATGTCTTTTTCATGTACTTATTGGCCAGTGATTTATCTTTCTTTGTGAAGCATATGTTCAAACATTTGTTCATTTAAACAAAATAATGTTGTTTGTCTTTTTATTATTGAGTTGTAGGACATTTAAAAAAAAATCTATTCTGGAAACAAGACCAGTGTCAGATATATACTTTGTGACTGTTTTCTTCTAATCTATGACTTGCTCATACATTTTCTTAGTGATCTGTTTTGATGAGTATAAGTTTTTAATTTTGATGAAGTTTCATTTATCAATTCTTCTTTCGTGCGTTTTACTTTCTGTGTCCTGTGTAAGAAGAACCCTCTGGCTATTCTCAGGTCACAAACATATCATCCTATGTTGTTTTTTTTTTTTTCAGAAGCTTTACAGTTTAGCTTTTGTATTTAGATCTATGAACTACCTTGAATTAATGTTTGTGTATGTTGAGAGGTAGGGGTTAAAGTTCATGTTTTTCCATTTGGACATCCAGTTGTTCCAGCATCACTTATGTAAAAGAATTTCTTTTCCCCACTGAACTATAGTGGCAAAATTGTTGAAAATTAATTGACCAAATAAATCTGGGTCTCTTTCCGGACTCTGGTTCTGTTGATCTATTTGTCTGTCCCATGCCAGTATTATACTATGTTGATTATTATAGCTTTATAGTAAATCTTGATGTCAGGTAATAATAGTATTATAATTCTGCTCTTTTTCAAGATTTTTTTGGTTACTTTTCATCCCCAAATATATTTCAGAATCAGCTTTTCAATTTCTATTTTTTAATAAAGCCTGCTAAGATTATGACTGGCAATGAGTTGATTTATAGACCGTTTTGGGGGGGAGTGACATCTTAACCATATTGAGTTCATTAATCTATGAATATAAATTATCTCTCCATTTATTATAGTCTTCTTTAATTACCTTTGGTAACATACTTCACTTTTAGAGGTTTTTCACATCTTTTGTTAAATTTATATCTAAGTAGTCTATTTTTTTTACCTCTGTTGTAAATGGAATTATTTTGTTAATTTTATTTTCCAAATGTTTTTTGTTCATATATAAAAATAAAATAGATTTCTCTGTATTGATCTTATATCCTGCAACTTTGCTACGATCTCAAGTATAATGTTGAATAAAAGTGGTGAGAGCAAATATCCATGCCTTGTTTCAATCTTAGAGGGAGAGTGTTCAGTGTTTCACCATTAAGGACGATGTTAGCTGTAGCTTTTCATAGATGCCCTTCATCACAATGAAGAATTCCCTTTTGTTAAAACTTTGCTGAGAAACCTGGTACTGAATTTTTTCAAATGCTTTCTGCATCTGTTGAGATGTTTATGTGATTTTTCTCCTTTATTTTATTAATATGCTTAAACTAACCTTGAATTCCTAGGATAAATCCCCAGAAAACTCATTTTGGTACTTAGAATATTAATTGGCTCATCCTCTAAATATTGGAAGCCTTCTAACTTCTACCAAGCTCTCACTTCTATCCCAGCTCTGTTAGATGGGTTCTCAATATCATTAGAATTCTCCCAGAGTCTTAGGGGTGGGGGAAGCTAGATAAAATTCAGTTGTCCTAAGTATAAATATTAAGAGTGATACAGAGAGTAGGTTGAATTTGTAGTCTGTGCCTTCTGCTACTTCTACTATTCTCTGAGTTGACACATTTGAGTTCTAAATACTGTGAAAAATATTCCTGCTGTCTTTAGGCTCTCATCCTAGGGTCCTAAACTCCTTTAGAAAGGAGGTAGCTGTGGTACCTTGTAAACTTTTTAATTCAAGGAGTCAGAATTTCCCTACCTCTCTTCTTTTCCCCTATTTCCCAACCTTAACGACTAAATAACAGATACAGTTTTCTAGAAATTTTCATCCTTTAAGTAGATCTCCAAAATAAGGGGCCAGTTTTGTTTTTTTAATTTTATTGAGACCACAACAATCCTATGATTTTGTTCATGAGCATCCTAGGTACTGGAGGGTAGATAGCGAGGTCAAAATCAGAAGCAAATGAATGTTGCTATTCTCTGACCATAGTCCCATGTTTATTTTAAGGAACCTTCTAATAAAAAGTGGGAGACCTACTTATCCCCATTCATTGTCCTAGCAAATATGACATTTAATCTCAGTGGGCTGAGTCATACCATCATCAACTCTAGCTCCTCAAATCTGTAACTGGTATCTCCTCTACTACCATCTGTGCTGTTAGATTTTGTTCCCTGAAGGTAGCCAATATGTCACTCTCTCTTCTTTCTCCCAAATTAACTTTATCAACTATGGGGAAAAGATTAGATAAAGTTAATCTAATCTAAAGTTAATATAACAAACACCGGGCAACACTGCTTATGGGAAAAATGATACTCAATTGATAAATTGCATCTGGATGATGGAAGAACTCTGAATGAACTATAAACCTAGTAGAAGGCCATAGCTTTGAGCTTCTCTGAATATGGAGATTCTTGTAACTGTGCATGTCCCTCACAGAAACCTTGGAAGCTATACCCATGAAATTATTACATAAGGTATCAGCTCTGGTGCTGCATAGTGATTTTGAGCCAAGGCAATCCCTTCTCCTAAATATATAGATCTTGTTTCTTTGTACCCAAATTGTCATTGGTGATAGGGGACAAAGAATAGCACCTGGATTGCTGTGAGGACTCCAGTGAAAAAGTAATGTCCCACTGGCATGCTGTGTTTCCTGTCCAATATGCTTCTAATGATAAGTTTGTCCTATTCAGGTCATGTGAGTCTGAATGTCTGGCTGAGCCTAAGTAGACCAACTCCATGGTGATCTTTGCAACAAGCGTAAGAATAGCAGGTGTCTTATAATGTCTGAGTTTCTCCAATAATGCTTGCTGTAAACTGCTTCAGCTGAACCTGATTTTCTATAGTGTATTCAATAAGACCTTGTCATTTGTGCAAGAATTATTTTTTTCCTTTCTGTTAGCATGTATTCAGAAATTCAATATGAATTCCAAAGATGGTCATATTGTCAAATATTGCTTAAAGCATTGTGAAATTGCCATATAGATGGAGGCACGGATTTACAACCATACAGTTTCATAATTCCTACTACTGGCTGCAGTAAACTTTCCATTAAAAGGCTTTATTTCTCCAACTTCAAGGTCTGTCACTCCTGATAGATTTTTTCCCAACTGTAATTAAAAAATTCCTGCCCATTCGCTGGTGCTGCACTTCTGTAGAATGTATCTATACATGCAACATCAATAAAAGGTTCCTGCCTGAGAGCCAGTCCCAAAATATGTTTCTTGTTAGCAGGGAATTCTGTCTCAGAACAGTATGAAGATTTTTGATCAGTCCAAGTACAGGTATCATGAATTTAACATCCTAGCAAAGACGGTTAATTTATGGAAATACGTTTTGTCACTTTCTGTTGATTTAACAGCAGCTTTCCATAAGAAATTACTAACTAAATGCATAACTTTAAGGTATCAACCTAAGTGGTACACCAAATTAATTGTTAACAATCTGTTCCCCTCAAGAAGTTTTGAGCTTAGCTGAGGAAATAATATACCCAATATAATTTTTACCAATATAATGGAATTGCATTTTATGCATTTATATTGCAACATGAGGATATAATAGGGACAATTTAAAATGATTCATTTCTCCATAAAAATTGTGTCAATAACAATTTCAGAGTTGGCAGAATGAGTGAATATAAACTGTGCTTAAGTTAGTGCCACTTTTGCTGATAAATACCCGCCATACTTATTTGTACAATGTTTATAAAATACATGCAATTTGTTTACTCTTGAGTTATTATGTTAACATTAATGTTGTTAAATTTCAATATACTTTTTATTACCCTAAAACTACTTCACTCAAACATTTTTAAAGTGGTAGTGCTGTTGCTAAAAAAATATTTCTGAAAGTTAATAACTTTGGAATGAAATTTACATGTGCTAAAAAATGCAACTAAGGAAGCCAAACAACTGCCATAATATGCTGTACCATTAATTTAGGTTACCACACTCTGCAACTATAATAGAAAATGCTGAGAAAAAAAACTATAACTTCAAAACAAAAATATGCTAGAATGATTGTGGATTTATCAATTTAGAACATAAATCTAGTCAACCCGCTGTCCCCACCTATCCCTGCCTCCTCAACACACACATTTCACACTCATTACTTTTGGAAAAGTAGTCTTGAATTATTGAGCTTTGAATTATATGTGTACTCCATAATATATTCCTTCCATAAAAATGCAACCACCCTATCCTGTATAAGGTAGTATAAAAGTCAAATGGAACAAGATAATAAACTGGAGAGAATGAAGCCTCATCATTCACTATGGCCTTTCAGTTAACATATATTCAATTCACAATGTGTTCTGAATAATGTGCTAGAAGCTAGGGATGAAAAAACGATTATAAGACTCTATCTTGAGAGAATTTTGTAAAATAGAGAAAAAATATTTAAATAATAATAATAACACTCGAGAAACCTTGAATCATCAGAAGTTACATCAAAACAATTTCTTGGGCCAGAGAATTTTAAACTAACTAAAAGAAAGCTACTGCTCCTGCAGAAATTTTAGAAAATAAGGTATATATGTATGCTTAAAGGTTTAGCTACAAAATCTAATTATTTTGAATGTGTTCATTACATCTGTATTTTGGTCAAAAAATGAGGTTCTTTCTTTTCATTTCAATACCAGCACAGAATTTGTAACATATTATCATCTTTTCTCCTATCACTGTCATCAACACAGCACAATACTGCTCAAAACAGCTGTGAACATGTGTGGTTTTTATTAATAAAATTCTTACTGAAAGGACTAGTATCTAATTGAGATTTAGTTTTAACCAAAAGTCATCTACAGAAAACAACCATATTCTCCAATCAAAAGATCAAGTTATTAGTAGTATCCCACTGGAATATAAAAACTCATGATGTAGAAAATGGCTGCATTTGTATATGGTACAGTAGTATCATAAAGGATAGAGTGGCCAAGCTCAAGAGAGAGTGGGCATGAAAGGCTTCTCAGACTATGTGACAACAGAAGTAAATTTTGAAGGATAGGTATCCTATGGTCTGAATGTTTATGTCCTCCCAAAATTCATATGTTGGAATGTAATCCCCAAGGTGATGGTATTAAGAGGTGGAGCCTTGGGGAGGCGATTAATGCATGGGAGCTCTGCCATCATAGATGAGGTTAGTGCCCTTCTGAAAGGGCTTGAGGGAGCGAGTTTGTCCCTTTTCTTTGCCATTCTACCATAAGAAGACACGTAGAAGGTGCCATCTATAGGACCAAGCGCTCAGCAAACATCACACCTGCTGGCTCCTTGATCTTAGATTTCTCAGCTTCCATAACTGTGTGCAATAAATTTCGATTGTTTATAAATTACTCAGTCTAAGATATTTTGTTATAGTTGCCTGAGTAAACTAAGACAAGGTAGAAGGTGACTGGTGGTGGTAGGGGAAGGACACCCACTTATCCTTCTGGAAAAACTCCAGTTGGCCAAATAATCAAAAATGGAAGATTGAAAAAAACCTCAAAGATGGCAAAGACATGGCATTTCAAAAATTATTGTGTAATTATTGCTGACATCATTATGAAATGTAATACAAATGTCAGAATTTATTATTGAAAGAACCAACAAAATATTATTAAAATAAATATAATAATGGCCAGGAAGAGTTAGAGAGAAGGGTTTAAATAAAGGGAAGAAGAGAATCATATTATATCTCTCATCTTACAAGAGGAGAGTCAACAAATTCTGTTTTATTTTTAATGTAAGTAGAGAAATACAGGCTCATTCATTTATCTGTCTGGCTTATTTACTTTATTTATTATAGAGAATACTATTACAAAATGAAAATAGTATATAAAACTTATAAATTATTTTTTAAAATGTTTAAATAAAATTGGAGAATGGAAAAATGTAGGGGATGGGTGGGAAAAAATAATGAGAACAGTCCAAAAATAAAAGTAATGTAAGTGTAGTTAAGTATGTCAGTTATCAAGAAATATAACTATTATAGGGCAAGTATTATAAAGTTAAAACAACTAAATGCTATTTATAAGAGAAGTATGTATTATAAAATAACACAGGTTAAAAATAAAGAGATAAATATGCCAAGAAAATACAAATATAAGGAAAGCATGTTTTACAAATATCAACATCAGGCAAAATTTCAAGACAAGGAACATTAAATGGGGCAAACTGATACAAATTCCAATTAAGCTTTAAGAGAAACTTTTTAGATTAAATAATTTAACATCAAAGATTTCTGTCTTTAATAAATGAACTATACAAAAAGAATATGAATAACTTAATATATAGTCATCTCATGGTATATGCAGGGAATTGGTTTCAGGACTCCCGTGTATACCAAAATCCTTGCACACTCAGTCCTATAGTCGGCCCTGTGGAACCCATGTATGTGTATATATACCAAAAGTCGGCCCTCCATGTGTATATGGGTTTCACATCTCCCAACTACTGTGTTTTCCATCCACATTTGGTTGAATAAAATCCACATATAAGTCGACCCACACAGTTCAAACCTATGTTGTTCAAGGATCAACTGTATAGGCAGGCTGTACCTGCTAGCTCAGAAATGTTGCAGGTTTAGTTCCAGACCACTACAATAAAGTGAATATTGCAATAAAGTGAGTCACAAATTTTTTGGTTTCCCTGTGAATATAAAAGGTATTTTTACACTATACTATAGTCTATTAAGTGTGCAATAACATTATGTCTAAAAAAATGTACATACCTTAATTTAAAAATGCTTTATTGCTAAAAAATGGTAACGATCATTTGTGCTTTTGGCAACTCATTATCTTTTTGCTGTTTGAGGGTCTTGCCTCAACATTGACAGCTACTGACTGATCAGGGTGGTTTCTACTGAAGGTTGGGGTGGTTCTGGTAATTTCTTAAAATAAGACAATAGTAAAGTTGGTCTCATTGATTCACTCTCCCTTGCATGAAAGATTTCTCTGTAGTGTGTGATGCTTTTTGATAGCATTTTACCCACAGTAGAGCTTCCTTCAAAATTGGAGTCAATCTTCTCAAACCCTGCCCACTACTTTATCAAATAAGTTGATACAATATTCTAACTCCTTTGTTGTCATTTCAACAGTGTTCATAACATATTCATCAGAAGTAGATTCTATTTCAAGAAACCACTTTCTTTGCTTATCCATAAGAAGCAAC
>JAQIFY010002395.1:0-13380 GCA_028533085.1 Varecia variegata | reverse complement strand
AAAAAGTTAAAATGAGATACCATTTTTTACCCATTTAACAGACAAACATCAAAAAGTTGGAAGACATTTTCAAGTATGCGTGTAAAAAAGATCTTATCCACTGTTGCTAAGAGTGTTGAAGGTTCCCACCACTTGCTGAGACATTTGCCAATATCTAGTGAAGTATTTAATAACAGCTTAAGACCTGCTTGCTTGCTTGCTTTATTCATTTATGAATGAGATAGAGTCTCACTTTGTCACCCTGGGTAGAGTGCAGAGGCGTCATCATAGCTCACTGCAACCTCAAATTCCTGGGCTCGAGTGATCCTCCTGCCTCAGCCTCCCGAGTAGCTGGAACTACAGGCAGTGCCACAAGGCCCGGCTATCTATTTTTTGTAGAGATGGGGTCTTGCTCTTGCTCAGGGTTCTCGGTCTTGCTCTGTGGCCTCCCAGAGTGCTAGGATTACAGGCATGAGCCACTGCACCCAGCCAAGATCCACTTGCTCTAGATCTAGGTTGATGTAAGTTGATCTGGAACTTCTTGCACATGTACACAGGAAGATATGTAAAATATGTTCATTGCTGTATTTTTGTAATAGTGAAAAATTTGAAGTAATATGATATCAATCAATAGGGGGATGGATAAGATGTGGTTTATTCATATGTTGGAAAACTAACAGCAATTAAAACAAATCAAAGCAGTATATATCGGGATAGAGAAATCTTAAAGGTGAAAGAAAAAGCAAGCTTCAGAATGATTCATATTATAGAATAGCATTTACATAAATTAAACCCAAAGCCATACTATATATTGTTTTTGTATTCATAAATGTAGGAAAAGTATAAGAGCTTAACTGGAAGGGACATGCCAAATTCCTCTGAGTAGCTGCCTCTGGATTGGAAGGGAGGGGACTAGGACTGGATGAACGTTGGTAGCATTAACAAGTACAATGTCTTGGCTTGAAATACTTCAGTGTTTGTTTATATTTTGGTTAGATTTAGACTGAGTTCCTTTTATGTCTGAATATATCTCTAAGAATTTCAATGGCAGCCAACCTAGTTGTTTATTATTTGGGGGGCAAATGGAGATTTGTGTTCTTAATGTTATGATTTTCAGGGCAAGTTATAAAATGGTTGATTGGATTAATCATACCCATTTTCTATATCTTATTTCTCCACTAGTCCAGGAGGGGGGAATTTTAAGTGGAAGAATTTGATCTCCAGATAATGGAGGGGTAGGAAGACAAATGCAGTCATGCATACAGCCATCTGGTAGCAGATTTTTTTAAATTAATGAGGCTTTTTCCCACCAACTTGAAGGTGACATGCTTCTAAGATGGAAACAATATATGGGAAGAGAATTAAAAACTTGAGCAACTTTCCAATTTGTATTGTCAGTTTTATTGTGGCATTATTTTTGATTAAATATTGATCCTATCTGGTTTTGAATATAATCATCACTTATAAGCAGAAACCAAACAAATTAATTTTAAAATTAATGCCTACCACTCTTAATTACCTGTGTTGCTCACTCTTGTCCCTATTCTTCATAGATTAATTTCTTTGTTATACCTGAGCTACATTGTACTCTCCTAGTTCACTTGGGTTCTCTGAGGCCTCAGCTTGAATTGAATCCTTTCCATCTCTCCTATTCCTCTCTAATTGTATCGAGCATTCACTGTGCAAATTTCTCATGCCCTGTTTCCTATCTCTTTAGGAAGTTTCATTTCTTATGAAAATTTTACAAATTAACCCCACCAGTGTTTTTTATCCATCTGAATACTTCCTGATCTCCTCCCATTTAAAACTACTATTGTAATCATTGCATTGCTTTGTATGTATTCCATTTGTATATACTGCCTTGTCTGCATTAACAAACATTTATAGCAACTTCCCAAGAATACCTTATATTATCAAGGGGACAGAAGTACTAATAGACTATTCACTAATGACCTGTCAATTTCTATTCCACCCATAACTCTCCTCTAAGCTTCTGCCTATTCAATAGGCCATTTGGATATCTTAGAGTACCTAAAACTCAACATGTTGAAGACCTGACTAACATCCCCCCAAACCTGCTCTTCCTTCTGTGTTTTCTATATAGTCAGTGGCACCTCCATCCACCAGGATGTGCAAATTAGAGTGTCATCCTTGAAACTGGATCTTCTTTCCTTATTTCTTATACCCCATTTTCTTCCAATGTTTGTCATTTTTGCTTTCTACACATCCCATACATTTGTCTGGATTCAAGCCACGTACCATCATCTGTCATCTGGACCACTGCAGCGGACAGCTTACTAGTCTCCCTCTGCTTCCTGTGGCCATCCTTTAGTATGTTCTATACACTGCAGCCAAGGGGAGCTTTTAAAAATGCATATGCAGTCATCTCACACAAACACCCAAACCCTCAATCCTTCCCAATTTTAAGGTGAGCTTAAAACCCTATCCTCAAGCTAAACACCAAAATTCCTTACATGGCCTGTAATGCCCTATAAGGTCTGTTCCCTGTTCTCTCTAACACCCTCTTCTTTAGCCACACTAATACTACAAACCATTTCCCCTTTGTTGATGCCTGGATTGCCTTTCGTGACACCCCACTCCATCCAGTTGACTCCTACTCTTCTTTCAGATCTTTCCTCCCTTGCCACTTCCTTAGGGAAGTTTTTCCTGACCTTGCTGAATTGGTTGAATCCTCCCATTATTAACTCCCAGAGCACTCAATACCTAATCTCCTTCTTAGTAAAAGCATAAGAATAATATTACATTTATTTGATTCAAGTACTTCTCCCTCTATACCTGCACTGTCTAATATAGTAGCTAGTAGCTACATGTAGCTATTTAAATTTAATTAAAATTAAAGGAAATAAGAAATTCAATTGTCTAGTCACACCAGATACATTTCAAGTGTTCAAGAGCCACATGTGGCTAGTGGCTACCATACTGGGCATCAGGGAATAAAGAATATTTCCATCATCAAAGGAAGTTCTGTTAGACAGCATGCACCGGAAGATAAGCTCTTCACGGGCAGATAATGGTTATTATTTTTTTTTCTGTCATCTTTCTATCTGTCTTTTTGTCTTTGCCTTGCCATTGTATTCCCAGTGCCCACCAACATATCTGGCCCAAAGAAGATCCTTCAAAACATTTGTCAAACAACAATAACAACAACAAAAACGAGTTAATGAATGAGCACCTCAGAGCCTTGTGAGGACAATGTAGAACAGTTAAGAATGTCCCAAACTGTGAAACTTTCACCAGGGCTGGTATTTGCAAACCATTGCTCCCAGAGGGGTCAGCACTATGTGCTTTTCACATGCTCAGTTACTGACAGCCTGCACAACGCTTTGTTTTGCCGTCTCAAAACTATACTTGGCAACACATGGGCTAGAGATCCTTTGTGAACATTTTGTAAGAGAGGGCGCCTTGTGGAAATAAAAAAGTACCTGAAGAAAGCACTATATGTACTAGCAGATATTTATCAGTTTTTGGCAGTGAATGATTGTCATGTCTGAGATGTGTTCTTATGCCTAAGGGAATATGCCAAATTATATGAGGGATCGTGTTTCTTATTTTACTTTATTTTAGTTTAATTTTATTTTGAATAGAGTGAAGAGTTAATGAAGTATAATCCAAGAAACAATTAAGAGAGGCTCTGATTTAATGGAAACCCATGTTAAAGCTAGAAAACTCTACAAAGGTTCCCCTACTTTAATAGAGGGGCCTACAAATTATGGCCCATGGGCCAAATGCAGCCCAAAGCCTGTTGTTGAAAATAAAGTTTTATTGGAAAAAGCTACATGCATTTATTTTTTCATCTATGGCTACTTTTACCCCGTAATGACAGAGTTAAATAGCTGGGACAGAGATTGTATAGCCCATAAAGCTTAAAATATTTTCTACCTGGTCCTTTATAGAACAAGTTTTCCAACCCCTAATGGGTTTAGTGGGTTTAGTACCAATCCACTAAATTATAGCGGCTTCTTTCTCTCTCAACCTGTGAAATGCCCTTGCTTAGAAGATGAGCTACAAACGAAAATTGCATATAACCTTAAAAGTTTGATTCACTCAGAAACCCATCTCCAATGGACGTATGTAAATGCTATCAAAGAATTTGTGTCCTTTAAATAGATGGCTATTTAATGTAGTGGAAGAATATCCTTATTCTTAGGATTTTGTTTTCCTTTGAACAGACTGTAAAATAGAGAGTAACAAGTCTGTGTGGAAGCTTCATGTCACTGATCACAATTCCTGCCTTGCAAAACAGCATAATATAATACTGAGCAGGAAAGAAAGTGAAAGGATTGGTAACGGTGAGGAAAATTTAGGCAAGTGTTTTTTTAAATTGTGGTAAAGTATACATAACATAAAATTACCATTTTTTAAAAAAATTTTTTTAGACATTTTTTATTTATTCAATGCTTCTGGGGACTATGTCACTCTAGATGATCAAGTTTTACAGTGAATGGTTAATGTTCATAAAATGCATAGATTCCCCCTTTTAAATCAGTTAGAATACCATAGAATAAACCAAAATATACAGGGTGGTTTGTAAAATGATTCTGAAAATATAATACATGTCACACAATCATTTTTATGACTCATTAAGACAGTCATGCAATATGCAAAGGAAAAGTTTTATTCGTTAAAACTTTTCAGTTTCTATTGTAGATAAATTACAACTTTATTATATGTTAAGACATCTTAAAAATATCATCAAACTAGAGGGGATAAAAGTAATCTTTACTGAGTTTTAGGTTGTGCCAAAATTACCATCTTAATCATTTTTAAATGTACTGTTCAGTACATTAAATGTACTGTTCAGTGCTAAGTATATTCATTGTTGTGCAACCAATCTCCAGAAGTCCTTTCATCTCGTACAACTGAAACTCTATGTCCCTTAAACATTAACTCCCCATTTCCCCCTCCCCCAGCCCCTGGTAAGCACTATTTTACTTTCTGTTTATGATTTTAACTATTCTAGGTACCTCATGTAAGTGGAATCATACAATATTTATCATTTTGACAGGTTTATTTTAGTTTCTATAGTGTCTTCAAAGTTCATCCATGTTGTAGCATGTGTCAGAATTTTCTTTCTTTTAAAGGCTGACTAATATTCTATTTTATTATTTATTTATATTCTATTTTATATACATGATCCATTTTGTTTATCCATTTATCTGTCAATGAACACGCAAGTTGCTTTCTCCTTTTGGCTTTTGTGAATGTGCTGCTGTGAACATGGGTGTGCAGCAGGCAGGTGTCTATGAAATTCTTCTGTGACGTGCCCTCTCTGCCCCTTTGCCCCTTTGCTCCCCAGAATAGTAGCATAAGCTTGGGCTCTCAACTAAGTAGACCTGGGTTGCAACCCTGGTTTTTTCCTCTAGGGGCTGTGCGATCTTGAGCAAGTTATGCTCTGAGCTCGTTTTATTCTCTGTAATAAAAGAATAGTGATATTTACACCGAGTTGTTTTAGGAGTTAAAAGAGACTTCGTGTGAAGCCTTTGCACAATGTTTGATGATACATAATAAGAACTCAATAAATTCATGTCCCTGTTTTCCCCTCAAATGTATCATCTCTTCTTCTCTGATCACTTATGCATATCTCCTTAATTCTCGATTTATTACAAGAAGAGTTCCAAACATATCCTTGAGACCTGAAGTTGGCTTGCACTGTTAACGCTAAAAAAAATTTCCTCCTAATAGAAGGTCCCAGTAGAATTGATCCAACATTGCTTAAATAAACTAATATTACTTAGAATTTCAGGGTTCTTTTGAAAGAGTAGTGACATATCCAAGAAGTCTTATGATCCTATCTTTCAGTTCCCTTTCTTAAAAGCAAGAAATACTATTTTTTTCAAAACCAGTTTCTAATTTTTGAATTCAATTCAACAAAAACTTTGAGGGAGTGCCAAATTTGACCCATATGTGTTCCCTAATGCATAACTCAATTGGGCCCACTTGTTTGATCTTGATCATAGTATGGGAAACAGGACATTCACATGTTCATGTTGGCAGATAACATTTGGTATCATTTCCTTCGGATGGTGTCATTGAGATAAATGCTTCTTTGTGGTCCATCCTAAATATTATAGTATAGTGGCTTTAGTAGTAATAGTCTGTTTACTTAAACTCAATTTAGTGGTATAAATATTTAAAATATCAGCAAAAATGTATTTTTAAATATTTGGAAAAGTATACAGAAAGACTTTGTAATTTTAGATGTTGGCAAAACACTATAAAGAAAAAAGATGTGGGATTTGGTCTGCTTGAAAAATTAAATTTAATGATTATTTTGAGAAAAAAAGAGAATAGTTTGAACTTTTGTTAAGAAAAATAATGTAAAGTAAAAGAAAATTTGGTAGAGATGACATAAAAATTGGACAGATACATACAAATAATACTTATTTTTAAAATTCTGCACATCAACCTGGGGACTGGCCCACCCAGTCACTGGCCACAACCACTGCTGCTGCCCATGCATGCTGCTCAGGGGTCTGAGGGTTGGCATCCCATGGCTACTGCCACCACCAACATCATGTATGCTCCCCAGGGACCTGAGGATCTGCTCACCTGCCCAGTCTACCACTGCTACTGCTGGCACCTGAGCAAGCCACCTGGAAGCCCAAGGATTGGCCTTCTCAGACCTACCACCAGTGCCCACATACACCACCTGGAGATCCAAGGACTGGTGTACCTGGCCCACTACTGCCACCATTGGTACTCAAGAACTCCTGTCCCCAACAAAGCCTCACCGCAGCCTCTGTAACAACTACAGCCTAAGCCACTTGCACTGATTACAGCTGAAGAAATCATGCAAAGACTACACTATTGTGCCCACCCAGAATCAAAGCCAAAATGCCTATCCAACCAATACCATAGGAACATTTTTAGGAAAAAGTCTTTCCCTACAAAAACCAATCCATAAAGTTGGTAGAAGTAACTGTTACACCAGATGTGCAAATATCAACATAAGAGCAAAAGAATCATTAAAAGCAAGAAAAAATGACATCTACCAAAAAGCACAATAATTTTCAAGCAACAGATTCCAACAAAGAATCTATAAAATGCCTAAAAAAACTTCGAAATTAATGATATTAAAGAAACTCAGTGAACTGTAGGAGAATACATATATACAATAAAAATAAATCAGGAAAATCATGACCTGAATGAGAAATTCAATGAAGAGATATAAAAAAACAAGCAAATTTTGGAAGTGAGAGTCAATAAATGAAATTAAGAAATACAATCAAGTGCTTCAATAACCTTGATTAAGCAGAAAAAAGAATTTCAGAACTTGAAGGTGGATCTTTTGAAATAATCTAGTTAGATAAAAAGGAAAAAAGAAAACAAAGAAAAAGGCTACATGACATATGGGACACCATAAAGTGACCAAATATTAGAAAATTGGGAGTTCCAGAAGGAAAAGAGATGGGGAAAACCATAGAAAATTATATAACAAAATAATAGCTAAAAACTTCTGAGGTCTTGCAGGAGTCAAAGACAGCCAGATAGAGGAAGCTCAAATATCCCCAAATAGATTCAACCCAGAAAGATATTCTCCAAGGTACATTATAGTCAAACTTTCAAAAGTCAAAGACAAATAGAGAACTCTAAAAACAACAAGAGAAAAGTATCAAATCACATAAAAGAGAATTTCCATAAGACTAACAGCAGATTTCTCTGTAGAAACCTTACAAGCCAGGAGAGAGTGGATTATGTATTCAAAGTGCTGAAAGAGAACAAAACTTTCAGACAAGAATATTAGACTTAGCAAAGCTATCCATCAAAAGTGAAGAAGAAATAAAGTCTTCCTCATATAAGCAAAAGCTGAGGGAATTTGTCACCACTAGACTGGCCCTACAAGAAATGCTAAAGGGAATCCTACATCTGGAAGTGAAAGGACAGTATCTACTATCATGAAAAAAACATGAAAATATAAAACTCACTGGTACAGCAAACACACAAATGGAAAAGAGAAAGGAGTCAAACATTATCACTATAGAAAACCACGAAACTGCAATGTTAAATAAGAAGAAAGGAAGAAAAAAGGAATATACAAACAACAAGAAAACAATTTAAAAAATGACAGGAATTAGTCCTCACTGATCAATAACAAGCTTGAATGTAAATGGATTAAATTCCCATTAAAAGATATAAACTAGCTGAATGAATAAAAAAATTATGACCCAACTATATGTTGCTTATAAGAAACTCACTTCATCTGTAAAGACAAATATAGACTGGAAGTAAAGGAATAGAAAGAGATACTATATGCAAATAGAAACCAAAATCAAGCAGCAGGGTAGCTATAATTATATCAGATAAAACAGAATTTAAGTCAAAAACAGTGAAAAGAGATGAAGGTCATTATATAATGATAAAGGGATCAATTCAGTAATAGGATATAACAACATATTTGTACCCAACACCAGAGTACCCATATATATAAAGCAATTATTATTAGATCTAAAGAGAGAGAGATAGACTCCAATACAATAATAATTGTGAACTTCAACAACATACTGTTCTTTTTTATTATTTCAGAAAATTGGTCTGGGATAATTGTTTGAAATGGTTTTTAAACCTATGTGAAATTAAATATGAAGATATGTCTTCATTCTGTGCTTGGGTTTTCTTAAGCTGGAAGTGCATTCCCTTGAAAACTGATCAAATCCTTGTGCATGTTAGATAGGTTTGGTTTCAAAGGCTGTGGAATTGGCACTTGGGAATACCTCTTGAGAACACTTTTAACCCCTCAAAAAATCCTTAGACAAACAGTATTAGTCATGGTCTGATGAGTGAGAAGGGAAAAATGACTGATTTTTCCTATGAAAGTGTGAATGTGGTGTCTTTGATATAGAAAGAGAATGAATTTTGGCTTCAGATCTGTGTCAGAATCTCAAATCTTTAACTTTGGCTAAGTTTTCTTTTTCTTTTTTTTTTTAACTACCACAAGTTTCAGTTTCTTCATTTCTATAATTGAATCTATCTGACCTTCATGTGAAGATTTCCAGAGGTACCATAGATTTACTGAGATAACATTGATCATGCTCTTAGCGCAGTGCTTATTGTTGGTGGAGACTTGATGAATTCTAGTTCTTTTCACTTTTCTTTCTATCAGTACACATAAACTGTTTAGTTGTCTTTGAATTGGGATTCAGGGCCCCAGGCAATTGAAATTAGATTTTTGATACTCTAAAACTTCCCTTTCCTATAGCTTATTCTTAGAAATTATTTTGATAGACTTACTGAATTAAAGATTGTATAATCATAGTACACATCAATCAGACATACCTTTATGCATCTGGGAAAAATTGTTAGCAAGGCAAGAAAAAAAGAGGAAATTTTATATGTAGATGATTACTAGCAATATACTACCTCATTATAAGGAGGGAATGAAGCAAAACCTGTCCTATAAGAGTTGGATGCCATTCAGTCATGACTTTCCTAGAATATGTCAGTAGTTGTGTTCTGAAGAGTAGCTGGGAGAAGGACCAACATTTATTTCCCTGCATTAGAGAATGGTTTATCCATCCCTCAGCCCATTCATTCCACAGGTGTTTTGAGTGCTCAGGAAGTGTCAGGCACTGTCATATCCCCCCAAATCCAACAACAAACAGGACACATCTCTGCTCTGGTGGAAGGAATGGGGGTTAGGGAAGCAAGAGATACTGGTTGAGTATTTCTTATCTGAAATGTTTGGGAGCAGAACTGTTTCAAATTTTGAATCTTTTTTGATTTTGGAATATTTGCATTATATTTACTAGTTTATCACTACTTCAAAAATCCAAAATCCAAAATGCCCCAATGAGCAATTTCTTTGAGCATCATAATGGTACTCAGGAAGTTTCAAATTTTGGCGCATTTTGGATTTTTGGGTAAATCCTGTAATAAGCAAATACATATGATATGTCAGGTAGCAAAAAATGCAATAACAAATAAAAACCAGGCTGGGTGCGGTGGCTCACACCTGTAATCCTAGCACTCTGGGAGGCTGAGGCGGGTGGATCACTCGAGGTCAGGAGTTTGAGACCAGCCCGAGCAAGAGCGAGACCCGTCTCTACTAAAAATAGAAAGAAATTATCTGGCCAACTAAAATATATATAGAAAAAATTAGCTGGGCATGATGGTGCATGCCTGTAGTCCCAGCTACCCAGGAGGCTGAGGCAGAAGGATTGCTTGAGCCCAGGAGTTTGAGGTTGCTGTGAGCTAGGCTGATGCCACGGCACTCACTCTAGCCCAGGCAACAGAGCGAAACTCTGTCTCAAAAAAAATAAATAAATAAAAAATAAATAAATAAATAAAAAAGAAAGAAATTATCTGGCCAACCAAAAATATATATAGAAAAAAAACTAGCCGGGCATGGTGGCACATGCCTGTAGTCCCAGCTACTTGGGAGGCTGAGGCAGAAGGATTGCTTGAGCCCAGGAGTTTGAGGTTGCTGTGAGCTAGGCTGATGCCACGGCACTCACTCTAGCCCAGGCAACAGAGCGAGACTCTGTCTCAACAAAACAAAACAAAACAAAACAAATAAAAACCAGTTAGGAGAAAGAGGGTATGTGTGTGTATGGTGCACTCTTTTACATAAGGTGGTCTGCACAAGTCTCTAGAAGAGAGATTAGAACAGAAGATTGAATGTTGTGAGGGCACAAGACTTGTGGGTCCCTGAGGGATGGGTTTCCAGCAGAGGTGACAGAAAGGATGACAGTCCTAAGCAGCATGTTTGGTGCAGCTAAGGGATGGCAAGGGAGCTGGTGCAGGGGGAACAGAGTGAGAAAAGGGGAGTCAGAGGGGGTGAGGTCAGAGACACGGTGGGGCCAGCACATAGGGCTGAGTACACGCATGGATGAGATTTTGGCTTTGAATCCGAGAGAAATGGGAAGCCATGGGGGAGTTTTGAACATGATCTTATTTACCTTCTAACAGGATCACTCTGGCTGCCATCAGAAAATAGTCTTCAGGGGGTGGGGAGGATTGGCAGAAACAGGGAGATGGGTTAGGAGGCCATTACCAAGGCTAGTGAGAAGCCTGTTCCCTTCAGTGCTGGCTATTAAATTGTTAATAAAATATACCTCCATATGGCATTCTTTCTCAAAACCCAAATTCTTTCTAGTGTCTACAGACTATTTCATTAATCCCAGCCTGTTTCTCTTGGTGTACCCTTTTATTTCCCTGTATATACTACGCCTGAAATGTAAAGAACTAGACTAGAATAATAATAGTGGTGAAGAATAGTTGGATGTTGGATCTACTTTAAAGGTAGAGTGGACAGGATTTGATGTTGGACTAGATGAGGGGTATGAAAGAAAGAGGAACAAGAGGAGCAAAGGGTGACACTTACTAATTAGGTCTGAAGAACTAGGAAGGGTGGAAGAGAAGGCTGAGAGAGGCAAGTGCTTGGGAATACTGTCAGATCTCTTTCATTCTCTAAGAATCTTCTATTCCAACACAGTTTCTGGAAGGAATCCTACCTTAGGCTTATCAGCCCTCTACTTCCTATGATTTAGTTGACTGCTGAAGGTTGACTCTGTGGGATATAATAGAATTTCCGGGCATGAATGGTATTCTGAAAGAGAAATTCGGAGGCGTGTAAAACGCAAATTGCACCTATTTGACTGCTTAGCCAAGGGCTAGCCCTCTTTATTAAGAACTGGTCTTGACTGTCTCCCTAGGGGCCCAAACAGCTGTAGGTGATTCCCAACTTGGCAGAGGTTGCAATGGCCATTAAGCCTCCAACAATGAATCTTGTACTTTTCTGAGTTTTAGTTAGTTAAAGCATAGTGCTGCAGGAGGGAAGGACTCAGAGAAGGTCACAGCTGGAAGAGACTTTAGCTAAAACATAGATTGAAACGCAGAGAGAGACATGAGACTTGGAGAGGTTATATGACTTCTGCAAGGGATGTGAAGAATAGCAGAGACAGGACTAGAACCTGGGTCTTTGACTCCCAGTCTAGGACTCTTTTGGCTGTACCATGCTGGAGGGAATACGAAAGTCCCAAGTTTGCACTGCTTTGGAGCAAATCGTTTGCTCTCTGAAGAGTAGAGATCAATGAAGCCTTCATCATATACTACTTTGAGTCCATATTCACAGATCTCTTGCTTTACCCTGAGGAGGAAACTGGTGTTTGGCTGGGTTTCCTGGTCCAAGCAAACAAAGAATGGCAAAAATGTTAATAGTACTTACTTTCCTCTGGGGATAGAATATTACTTTCACATTGAGGAAATGACGGATTGCGAGTATAATGGTTGAAAAAGGACAGTGTTGTAATGAGCAGTTGTTACCATCACGAGTGTGGGGATAATTAAAATTCATCTACAGATAACTTCTATGAAAATAGATTTGTGATATTTCCATTTCCTTGCTTTATCAAGCTGGCAGTTTAAGGCAAAATGGCTTGGCTTGAATTTTAGCCATCTTTTTCAGAATGCTGAGGGAGGTGCTAAGAGGTAGTAAAAGATCCAGGGTAGACTGCTGGAGAGAGAGAGAAAGAAATGTGATGCAAGGAGTCAGCCCTGAAAGATTCAGATTCGGTCATTTATTTCCATTGAAATATTTTAAAAATGCAGGTGGAAGTTTATGAACAGCTTCCTACTGGGATCAAGATCATCTCTGATTACTACATAGTTATCACACCCACATGTCAACAATAGTTACTGTTACACAAACTGTAGTCATGCTCTTAGCTTCTCTCTCTCTCTTCACCCCTCCATGTTTTCTATCTCTCACTCTCTCTGTAAAAATCGCATAGAACGGAACAGTCCAAACTTTTAGTGAAAGTTGTATTGTCTTAGTTATATGCTTGATATTAAAGCATAATATCCAACTTGGTTTCCAAGTTCATTGAATCTAAACCTTACTAAGATTTTAGGACTTGCTCAGTTTTGTACTAGTTGATTAGTAGCAGATGCTTCTTTTTTATTTTAATAGGGGAAAGTTTTTCACATCTCGGGATTTCTTACCCTTAGGGTTCTCCAGAGAAATAGAACAAATAGTGTGTGTGTATAAATAGATATAGATAGACAGATATAAGAGATTTCTTAAGGGAATTGACTCATGTAATTATGGAGGCTGACAATCTCCCAATTTGCTCTTTGCAAGGTAGAGAACCAGGAAAACTGGAAGTGTAATTCAGTACAAGTCTAAAGGCCTGAGAACCAGGGTCATAGATAATCTGAGGGCAGGAGAGGTTGGCTGTACCAGCTCAAACAAACAAAGGAAATTTGCCCTTTCTCCACCTTTTTGTTCTATCTGGGACTTCAACACCCACAGCTTTCACCTCTCACAAAAATTAAATCACGGTGGTTAACAGACTTAAACCTTAGGAGTGAAACTATTAGAATTCTAGAAGAAAAAGTAGGAAAGACTCTTACAGACATTGGCCTAGGCAAAGAATTTATGAA
>JAQIFY010002394.1:0-13382 GCA_028533085.1 Varecia variegata | reverse complement strand
TCCTATATCCATAATATACCTAGAATTGTAATATTTCTTAAAAATGAATTATATCACCTGTGAAAAGTAAGGGTTATTTTCCTTTCCAATTCTTCATTTTATTTGCCTTCTGAGTTGAATAGGACATCCACTATACTGGCCAATAAAAAATGGTTATAATAGGCTTTGTCATTTGCTAGAATTTATATGCTTATTGGTCATTTATTCTAATTAATCCATCAATTGGTGAATAAGATGTGCCCTGCAATATATATCCAGATTGACCAACTGACAGCATTTACACTAGTCCAAGTTACCATCATTCTTGTTTGGGATTCTTTTACAAAACTCTATACTTTGCCAACTGTAATCTATCTTCAACATAGTTGCTAGATTGATCCTTCTAGTAGAAGAGTTGAGTCATGTCATTATACCAGTCAGAACTCTCCAGTGACTTCAGAACTCATTTGGATTACATGCCAGTTTTCTAAAGAAGACTTACAGTGGTTTAGAAGACTGCACGATCTATCTTTGCCTGCTTTCCTCTCTTCCCTAATCCCCTGCTAATCTTGCCATTAGTCACTTATTCATGCCTTCACTCACTCACATTCAGACATACAAGTCTCTGTTGTTTCTTAATCAAATCAGATAAACTTCCAATTCAGAGGTTTTGTACTTTTTATTGTTCACTCTTCCAGGAACATATATATTCATCAGATATTTGCTTGCCTAGAGAGAAGACACAAATTTATACAATCAGAGAGGAAAAAGGAGACATTACAACTTATACTGCAGAAATCCAAAGGATCACTAGAGACTACTATGAGCAACTATATACCAATAAATTGGAAAACCTAGAATAAATGGATAAATTCCTAGACACATAGAATCTACCAAGACTGAACCAGGAAGAAATCCAAAACTTGAATAAACCAATAACAAGTAACGAAATAGAAGTAGTAATAAAAGTCTCCCATCAAAGACAAGCCCAGGACCTGATGATTTCACTGCTGAGTTCTACCAAGCATTCAAAGAAGAACTAATACCAACCCTACTTAAACTTCCAAAAAATTGAGGAGGGGGATACTCCCAAACTCATTCCATGAGGCCTGTATCACCCTGATACCAAAACCAGATAAAGACACAGACACACACACAAAAAAAACAAAACAAAACAAAACAAAACAAAATCTATAGGCCAATATCTCCAATGAACAGAGATACGAATATCCTCAACAAAATACTGGCAAAGCAAATTCAACAACACATTAAAAAAATTATTCATCATGATGAAATGGGATTCATCTCAAGGATACAAGGATAGTTCAACATATGCAAATCAATCAATATGGTACATCATATCAACAGAACAAAGGACAAAACTATATGATCATTTCAATTGATTCTAAGAAAACATTTTATAAAATTTACATATCTTCATGATAAAAACTCTCACAAAACTGGGTATAGAAGGAACTTACCTCAACACAATAAAAGCCACATATGGCAGACCCACAGCTAGTACCATACTGAATAGAGGAGAACTGAAACCCTTTTCCCCTAAGATCTGGAACACGACAATGATACCTAATTTCGCCTCTGTTATTCAACATATTATTGGAAGTTCTTGCTACAGCAATCAGACAAGAGAAATAAATGAACAGCATCTGAATTGGAAAGGAAGAAGTCAAATTATCCTTATTTGAAGATGACATGATCTTATATGGAGAGAAACATAAAAATTCCACAAAAAAAAACTATTAGCACTTATAAATAAATAAATTCAGTAAGGTTGCAGGAAACGAAATCAATATACAAAAATCAGTAGCATTTCTATATGCCAACAGCAAACAATCTGAAAAAGAAACCAAGAAAGTAATCTCATTTACAATAGCTACAAATGAAATAAAATACCTAGGAACAAACATAAACAAAGTGATAGATCTCTACAATGAAAACTATAAAACATTTATGAAAGAAATTGAAAAGGATACAAAAAATGGTAAACTATTCCATGCTCATGGATTGGAAGCATCAATATTTTAAATATATCTACACTACCCAAAGCAATCTATAGATTTTACACCATCATCATCAAATTACCAGTGACATGTCTTCACAGAAATAGAAAAAAATAATCCTAAGATTTATGCAAAACCACAAAAGATTCAGAATAGCCAAAGCCATCCTAAGGAAAAAGAACAAAATGGGAGGAGTCACATGACCTGACTTCAAATTATACCACAGAGCTGTAGTAACCAAGACAACATGGTGCTGGCATAAAAACAGACACATAGATCAATAGAACAGACTAGAAAACCCAGACATAAATCCATACATCTATAGTGAACTTATCTTCAACAAAGGTGCCAATAACATATAGTGGGGAAAGAACAGCCTCTACAATAAAGGGGCTAGGAAAACTGGATATCCATATGTGGAAAAATTAAACTGTACTCTTATCTCTCACTATATACAAAAATAAAATCAAAATGGATTAAAGACTTAAATGTAAGACCTGAAACTATGAAACTATTAAAAGAATACTTCAAGGAAGCACTTCAGGACATTCATTGGTCTGGGCAACGCTTTCTTGAATAATATCTCAAAGCACAGGAAACCAAAGCAAAATTGCACAAATGGGATCACATCAAGCTAAAGAACTTCTGCACAGCAAAGGAAAAAAGATCAACAAAGGGAAGAGACAACCCACAGAATGGGAGAAAATATTTGCAAACTACTCATCTAACAAGGAATTAATAACTCCAATATATAAGAAGCTTCAACAACTCAATAGAAAACCAATTAATCCAATTAAAAATGGGCAAAGGATATGAATAGACATTTCTCAAAAGAAGACATACAAATGGCCAAGAGGCATATGAAAAAATTCTCAACATCATTAATCATCAGTGAAATACAAACTAAAACTACAATGAGATATCATCTCACTCCAATTAAAGTGGTTTATACCAAAAGGACAGGCAATGATGAATGCTGATGAGGACATGGAGAAAGGGGACCCTCCTATACTGTTGGTAGGAATGTAAATTAGTGCAACCACTATGGAGAAATAGTATGGATGTGCCTCGGAAAACTAAAAATAGAACTGCCAGATGATCCAGCAATCCCACTGCTGGGTGTATATACACAGGATGGAAATTCAATACATAGAAAAGATATCTGCACTTCCATGGTTATTGAAGCACTACTCACCATAGCCAAGATATGGAATCAACCTAAGTGTCCATCAGTAGCTGAATGGATAAAGAAATTGTGGTACATGTATACAATTTAGTATTATATAGCCATAAAATAGAATGAATTACTGCCATTTGCAACAACATGGATGGAACTGGAGAATATATGTTAAGTGAAATAAGCCAAGCACAGAAAGACAAGTGTCACATGTTCTCACTCATAAGTGGGAGATAAATACCGAAAACAATTGATGTCATGGAGCCAGAGCATAAAATGATGATTACCAGAGGCTGGGAAGAATAGCGGGGAAGCAGGTAATAAGGGAAGATGGTTAATGTGTACAAAAATATAGTTAGATAGAATAAACAATATTTGATAGCACAACAAAGTGATTACAATCAACAGTAAGTTAGGGTAAACTTAAAAATAACTAAAAGAGTGGAATTGGAATGTTCCTAACACTAAGAAATGATAAATGCCTATGATGATGGATACCCTAATTACCCTAATTTGATTACTTCACACCGTATGCCTGTATCAAAGCATCACATGTACCCTATAAAGATATACAACTATATGTATCCCTAATTATTAAAAATAAAACAATTTTTAAAATGTAAAAAATCCATATTTGTTTGCTTTACACTTTTAGTTTCTTCAGATATTTAAATATCATCTTCTGTCTCAGTAAGCATTACTCTGTTCAGCCTCTCTATTTAAAATTGCAGTCCTACCCCAAATTCACTCTTTTCCAGATGTTATTTAATATATATAATTTGTAGTCTCCTTTTTCCAAAACATAGTAATATATATATTTGTATGTGTACATGTACACACGAATTCACACACACTGTAAAGACAGGTTTTTTTCTTTTTTTTTTTTTTTGGTTTGTATCTTGCTTTATCATCATTGTCTAGAACTGTGCATGGCTCTGAGTAAACATTAACAATGGCTATCAAGTGAATAAATGAATGAAGACAGAAATGAATGGGGGAATGAAGGTGTGATTGTAGAGCTATCTCTATTTTGTTGTAGTCACTTGTTTTATATATTGCTATGTGGATTCAAGATTAGAGCTCAAAAACCTCCCAGGAGATGTAAAAAGTTTTATCATTATTCTGTGATCTTCCTTATCTTTATAATCCAGTTTTCTCACAAGTATTTTTGACTTTTGTTAATATCACCACAAACAACAAACATTTGTGTTAGTATTTTTCTGTTTTATATATTTCTATTTTTAATTTTTAATAAATTTCATTTTTAATATACATCTATGTAAATATCATGAACTAATGCCCTGGTTGTTGTTGTGGTGGTGTTCTTTTTAAATCCAATATAATAATCTTAGATTATTGTAATTGCTGTAATTGCAATTGTATGTAATTGCTGACATACTTGTATTTATTTTTGTTATCTTATTTTGTGATTTTTATTTACTCAGCATTTGCAAAGCTTCTTTATTTCCACTGTCTTTCCTTTGCATTTGTTCCTTTTAAAATTGATTTTATTCTTATACTTTAGAATTTTTAAATCTCTAATTACTTAATATTTATATTAGAAATGTATCATGCACACTTACCAATGTCTAAAGTTATTCCATATGTTTGCCCTCCTCCCGAAAAATATGAAGTCTTTAGAACACCTTGCTACTGATCACATTAATTTTTTACTTAAATGGTCTTATTGACTTTTTTTTTTAAAAGATCTACCACATTCTTATTCCTACTAAACTTTATTATCATCATTGTGTTATACTCATTTTACTTAAATTTACCCTCATATTTGAAAATTTATTTGCTAATAGTTCTTTTTTATATGTCAAATATTCCATTTGGATACCCTTGCCTTCATCTTATATACAACCTTGAGAATTAACATTTGGAAAGGTTTGACAGTCTCATGGTCAGTTCCTGTTTGCTTGAAGATTCCTTTATCTGAACACTTCTATGGGAAAAATATGTTTGCTAGGTATATAATCATGACTTGACAATTTGCTTTTAATACATTGAAGATATTGGTCTTGTGTAGTTTCCATTGATTCCATGATTAAATCTATTATAATCTCTTTGAAGGGATTTAACTTGTCTTTCCCATTTTTAATTTTTTGGTTTCACTGTATAAAATTTCATATAATTTATTTAGTTGTATTTTCTTTATTATCAAATTTGTATTCAGCTATATCTGAACTGCTATTAAACCCATTTTCTTTTAGGTTTCAATTTTTTTTATATCAGGATCTCTTACTCATATTTTGGTTTTCTGTATTTTTCCTCTCTGTTAGCATGAATTCTAATTTTGAATTCATATTTATATCTTTAAAACAATGAACATATATTTTATATTGATTTGATATTTTCACATTTGTTATGTATCTTGCTCTCTGTGCTGGTTCATGTTCATGGTGATTTATTTTCTTGTGGTGTGTGTGTATGTGCTATTTTTACCTATGGTCTCACGTATCTTTCAACATTAAATGTTGGAATCTTCTGATACTTGTATTATAGTAGTTTTTCTTTAGAGGGAATTTGCATTTCCTTCTTTCAGGTGCCTAATGGAAGCCTTAGCCCAGAATATTTTAAACATATTCTCACTTGTAGATTTTTTGAATCACTCAATTTATTATAGGTGCAAATATATATGAAGGGTCCCTTTAGTTACATATTTTTAAAGGACTTTTAAAAAAATTTTCACTCCGAGCCAAGTATCAAAACACTATTCACTGCTAAGATTCAATTGTTAGGTTAATTTTTGGTTCATTATTATGTAAAAGGTGGCATACCTATGACACTTGTCATCTTAGACAGGACCACTTTGCCACCTGTCCCTTTAGCCCTAAGACCATGAAAACCATATTTAATTTCACTTGCTTCAGCAATACTTGCAAGATAAATGCCTGATTCAATTTTCTGCATATACACCCCTTAGTTGTTGGCCTTTGGTTATTTCTTTTTTTTTTTTTTTAAAAAAAAGCTCACTGATTCATATTTAAAATATTTTAAATGAAAAATTGTGTATTTATTTTTATTAAATGAGCTGATCAGTGCTCCTAGACTGCCATACTGCTAGAAGCAGATGATAATTACCTTGAAACCAATCTCTTCTCTCATTAAACACATATTATTTCCTTCCACTTCATAATGTATACATATAATGACTGCTGAAAGCAAATTACTAGCAATATGTTAGCTCTTTTAAGCAACCAATAGTTTCTGTTTTCTAGGCATATTTCAGAAACAACATCAAGATACTTTAAAACTTCCTATTACCTGTTATTAAGTCCCTGATGGCAGAAGGAAATTGTACTTACTTGGTCAGACTTGTTTGATGTCTCCCCATCCTTTAAAATCATTGAAATGTTTAATTTTTGTAAGTTAAAGTATAACATATTTAGCAAGAATCACTGCTTTATATTATATATTAAGATTTTTGAGCATCCTTTATTTCAAAGGATATGATTGCTTGCCCCTCTTCATGCCACCACCTGGAGGAAGAAGCAAACTGTAATGTCCAAAACACACGTGCTCATTGCTCATGCATACACACACACACACACACACACACACACACAGATTTATATGAAATATAGGGAAATTTATTAAAACAGTGGCTTTAACAAATAACATTTCTTGAACATGAATGAAAAAGTTGGAGGAAGGAGAGAGTGAATGAATGGCAGAGATTGCAGGTGGAGGGAAAGCTTTGATAAGTAATGCACAGTGTGATGCAGATGAAACCATTTAGTGGTTAATAAGACCATAGAACAAAATCCGATGGTAAAGTAGAGCTAAGTAGCACCATGAAAGAACAAATGAGAGATGTCAGCTCTGGACTTCGCTGTGCATTGTATGGCATCCCGTACAGTGTATCTTTCAAGTCTCACCAGGAAAGCAATGCTTAGTCCAATTGAAAATCAAATTTTGGAAGAGACAAACTGGTATTTGCAGAAGGTCTTTGATTCTAGTCTAGCTTTCTGATATTTAAAAGCCATTGTTGAATATATGCCACGCTTTGCTGCATTTTGATTTTTATGTTCTATTTTTAAGCACGACCCACATACTACACAATCCCTCCACTTTTTACTCTTCAATTCTTTTCACTTTCCATGGTCCACAAAATCTATTTCAGGGTTTACTTGGAACATAACTAAAGCATGCCTGCAATGAATTTAAGATGAACAATCCTAAAATTCAAGAATACCAAATTTATGCTTTAAAATTCCTTTTATACATGAGTTATGATATGGAGAACACAGTTTTACATTTTTATAGGATAAATGGATAATAAATGTATAAGGAACTTGTAACTTTCTTCTTAGGTTATTATAAGTTTATTAAGATCATATGACTTAAAGGTGCATATCAAATTATTATATGTAGACTCTGGATAATGTTATTAGAATTAAAATAGATAATTGCTACTTAAGGGAAGGCAGAAACAAACAATTTTCTAAACTAATATATAAATAACAATGTCAAAATTAATTTTATTAAACTATTTTAGATAGATTAATTTGGCACTAATCATTTTTGGATTTTTAACTATTTTTTAGGAATAAATATATAGGAACTCTCCTTAGATGATGTAATACTTAAAAGTGAAGATTAGTACTGAACATAGGTTAATATTTTATTTGTTATATAATATGGCACATTATTTTTATAATTATGAAATATAACAACTATGTTAAAGAGAAATCATGTTTGCTACTTCAGAATAAGGTTTCTGATCCTGACAAACATATTTTTAGAATCCTGCCAAAGATTTGTATGCCACACAAAGGATTCTACCATTTTAAATATTATTTTTCAGATTAGAACCTTGGAGCATCTACCAAAGTATTGGGTGAAATTTCTATAAGAGTATATATTTTATTGCTCTTTTATTGTTTTTATATCCTTTATTCCCTTTAGCATGTGACATTCCTTGAAAGCTTTCTGCCAGTGACTGGATTTAGTGAACTCAAATGCTTCACACGAAATTTGTTAGTGCTATTCATGTTCTGCCACACAGTGATCCTTAACATCAATTTAACATTTAATAAACTGTCATAAAGTCCTACCAGCACTGTTAATGGATCAAGCATTAATAGCAAATGTATGCATGAATAAAGTAACAGAACATGTTTGAAAGAAAATCAGAGGGGTGCTCTAAATTCCAAAGTATTTGTTATCTGATATGTTATTTTGTAATTTTAATATATGGACTTTTTGATTATTGTTTTATTACTACTGACATTGTCTCCCTACAATAATGTATTGGGGATTCTTAAAGGCATGAAGCCTTTTATTTTTTTACAGACTTTGCTTTTAGTCAAATAATTATTGGCTTGAATAGATATAAGAATTTATGTTGAAATCATGACACAGAGTTTTTCTACTCAGTGAAGGACTTTGAAAGTCAAGATTGGATAGATTTTTGAATAGTGTCAAAGATAGATGAGCTAAATAAATAAATATATCTCATTTGAGAAATTAAATGAACATATACATAAAACTACAATTAAAATGTCAACTGACAGATACTTGCCATCTATATTTTTTAAATTAACAGATGTTTTAATTTTTATATAATTTAAATATTTATAAGTCAAATTATTTAAATTTTAAATTTGAGACTATAGGTGCCTCTGATAAATTTGAAGGAAATACATGGTATTTCAAACAATTATGTCAGTTTTACACAATTTTTAGTAATGTGAGAAATACATAACTCTTGACTAAAATCCATTCATATGATTGTGAAAAATTTTCTACATTGTACATCTCAATTAATAAATTGACTAATTCATATACTGAATAATTTTATGATTAGCTATGGAGAATAAGACAGAGACTTATTTTATAATAGGTTTCTAATATGAGATATATCTGTAAATCTGAACAGAAATATTATGACCAGTAGCAGCATTTTCTTTATCCAGAGATGACCCTAGGAAGAGGTTATTGAGAGTGAGGGGAGATCAATTTAGATGTGAGTTAGATAAGTTTAATTTGAAAAGTGAACTGTTCTAAGTAAAAATGTTGAGAAGGCAGAAGAAAATAAATGATTAAAATTTGTTATGAAAAGGTTCTCTTCAGAGAAATCATTAATCATATCTGTTTCTTTCCTATTGATGTGGCAAATATGTAGACATATGCTTGGCTTTTACATTTGTTTGCTGTTAAAGTAAACTCTCCACCAGATAGAAATGGACTGACATGCAGAAGTTTACCTCCCACTGACTTAACCTATGGGTTGGAGTGGGAACAAATGAGTGCATTCAGGGACTCAGGCTAATAATGAAAGCTCTGCCATAACTGTATTAGCTACAATTTTCTCAGTTTGTTGTCTTGGGCCATATCTAATCAATGCTAAAATTGGTTGGAAAGTTAGTATGCTAATTTATCTTTTTGCATGGCAGCAAGTAAATGGTTTTACTCAATAGTAGCTATATTGACTTAATCATCCAAGAAAAGGAGATCCTTCCTCTATGGTTCATGTCAAGACTGACAAATTGATCTTTCCTGGACTGCTTGCTAAAATATTCCCATTTGCCTTTTCAGTCTCACTGATTAGGCAAGCTCTCTGCATCTAAGAAATCTAGCTAGAGCTATTATAACGATGCAGAAAGGAATTCAGCAGTCTGGGAAGAAAAAAAAAAAAAAAAAAACCTGTAAGCTTAATGGGCAAGACCTCAGTTTGAATCCTGTCAGAATTCTTCTCTGGAAAGTTGATTAATTTCCCATGTCTCCATTTCTTCTTCTTTTAATTGAGAGTAATAACAGAACCATTCTTCACAAAGAAACGTAAATTGATTTCATTCAAGTTTCTTAACTCAAAGCAAATTTTTAAATAAGAAAGTAGCTTTCAAGTAATATTAGTAATAGAAGAAATGATGTTTACTTGCTGAAGCCTGGCCCTTATTTTATGCTATGTAAAGGACTTCTGGTAAGATCCAGTTTAAATCACTGTATCATAATGATGATATTGTCATTGCTCTTCCTGCTCTAAGTTCTGGCCACACATGACTTCTTTCAAGTCCTTTAACACCTTTTACAATGTGCACATTCTTTTTTCCAAACCTGAAATATAATTAATTTCTCTTCTGATGCTATAACCCACCTAATGTTTTCTTTTTCTTTTAGGTAGCAGCTTACTGATGTTTTACCCTTAGAGGTTCTCTCCCCAGGAGGATGTCTCCATGTATTCTGTTTTTATGGAACTCTATATTTCTCCTCTCCTTATCTTCATTATTCTTAATTGTAATTACTTGTTGAAATTTGTATCTCCTCCCTTTACTGTAATTACAGAAAAAAAGAGATTCCCTAAGTCATGTTCATTGTTACATTTCTAGTTTTCATGTTGAAACCTCTCAGGTAATAGATACTCAAATATAGGAGAGTGGCAAAAGGCAGAATAATCCATTTAACTTCTACAGTACAAATTCTGCTCAAATTCCACCATTGCATGAAAAAATTTTGCTTTGTGCAACCTGCTTCACTTGTGATTTTGGCCCCTTCTTGCTGGAGCATGTGTTTTATGTGATCCTCACCTACTTATTCCAAGATCTAATGTCTACCCTTCTTGACATGGGTTTTATTTTCTCTTTCTTAAGCAAAAGTTGGGCTCTTTCCTCTGTGCCAGAAACACTGGATGTGCAGTTAATATTTTTTGACAAACTTGACATTTCTAATATTTTATTTCTTTCTCCTTTTATTTTCTCTTCTAAAGTCATCTGGCAGAGGATCATGTAAAATTTGCAGGAGTTTTTATTGTTAGGAAAAAAAATGTCCTTTTCACTAATACCACTCATTTATACATAGCCTTTACTCATATGGTTCAATGATCTATTAATCACTGTGGGTGATATGTTTTAAAAATAGACATACCAAATTAAGCACTATATCTCTGTAGTTACACCAGGTGAAAAAAAAATCTGAGAATAGTCAATAGCTGTGTTTGGAAAACATATTAATAAACATAATAAACCAAAAAATTGCTGAATATAATTATGTTTAGCTATGAATAAAACTAAAAATTAACTTTATACTTTTTTCATTTTTTGCAGATTGCATTTACCTTAAGTTATTCTTTAAGAATAAATTGATTTTATATCTATTGAAATATGAAATTATTTGCTAAATAAGGAATCAAAGAATTAAGAAATGTGCAATGATATTTATGAATTTGTCCTATAAATGTCAAATCAAAGACAACCATTCAAAGGAGAGGATTCGTCCAACCAGTGAATCTTTATATACTTTTTATATCCTTATTCCTATAATGATTAAAGTAGCAAGCACCAAATTCTTTTTTGTCTATTTAATATGTAGCTGTTATAAAAATTTTATTTTAGATTAAAATTATCTTGCTGAGGCAGGCAAGGCATTTTAATGTGTGACTCAAACATATGTTTATTTTTGGAATTCCAAGTTGACTGATGGGGCAATCTCTGGGCTGATCCCCATCTGGTACTCTCTGTAGGCCAAGCACTTAGGTTATATAAGGAAAGAAAATGTCTTCATTCGTAGACATACTTTATTTTTAATGGCCCAACCAACAAATACTCAAGCATTCCTTTATATCTCTGCAAACAGTTTAAAGTGGAAACATGGACTTTTCTCAAGCATATATAATGTAGGAAAATTGGATTCTGAGATTGTATTTGTTGTCTATTGTTCCTTAGGAGTATTACCAAAGACTTAGCAGCTTAAAACAATACACAGTTACTGTCTCACGGTTTCTCTGTGTCAGGAGTCAGGGCACAGCTTAGCTCAGTCCTCTGCTCCAGGATCTCAGCTAGCTTCAATCAAGGTATTGGTTGCGCTTCAGGCTCATCAGAGGCTCAACTGGGAAACATTTCAATTCCAGGCTCACATGGTTATAGGGAGTTCCTCGTGTGCTCTTTGACTTAGGGCCTTCATGTTTTGCAGTTGAGCAGTTGACTAGATTCTGCTCTCATCTCTTTGCCACGTGAGCCAACCCAACATGGACTTTTGCTTCCTAATGGCCAACGAGGGAGAGCAAATCTTTCTAGAAATATGGATTATGATCTTATGTAACACTGTCACAGAAATGACATCCCATCATCTGCACCGCATCCTATTGTTTAAAGCAAAATCCCAGGTTCTGCCCTCACTCAAAGAGAGGAAATCACCAAAGGTGTGAAAACCAGAATGTGGGCTCATGGGGGACGTTAGTGTCTTTTTACCACAGAGATAAGGAAGAAAATGTTCATAGTGATAAATAAGAGAAGAAACACTTTTTATAACACAGGTTCTGAAAGGTATGGAGTATGTCAAGGCAGACATTTATTAAACTTTTTTAATAGGACAACTTTTTCACAGTACTTGTACTTACTTCACCTCATGGCAATATTATTAAAATTTGGAATCTGTCCATGATACTACAACTTTAGTTGTCATTTGTAATGTAGGCTAATAATTGCCCCAGATCTCCCAGACTGTAGAACCAAAAGGTTTTATTCACATTCTAGTAACTACATTTACTCATGTATAATGTTATACAAAGTTCTTTTTTAATAGAGTAGGAGTACTTTTTCGTCAATCTCATTATTACAGATGGACATACTCCTGAATTTATAAAGAAATTTTGTTCCTGAATTGTTGTCTCCTTCGCTATAAAACCAGTTCGCACCTAGATCAGGTCAGCAATCTTGATGGTGACCCATTCTGCACGTCTGCTCAATCACAGTGATCATCTCTCCACCCACCCTCAGTCCTCCAAACTCCTCAACTGCACTAATTCCTGGGACACCAGTTGTCATCTCTGCTCTATTTCATGCAATCCCTTCTAGTCACAAATCGTTTTTTTTTTTTTTACTTCACCTGTCACTACACTCTCTTTGAAACAGTGACATCTAACTCCTATTATTTGACTACAGATTTTAATCATTTGGATTTTTTTCTCCTCAAATCTCTGGGAGCCTGTTCTTAAATTTCTTTGAGACTCCCTAGTCCTTTGAATTCTCCATGATACACTTTCTGCATAACCCCAAATGTGAGGTTTAGTTGGATTACAGAGAACAATTTGTGAGACTCAGTTTTCCTTGCCAAATGCAGACACTACCAGTAGAACCAGCTTTATGGGTATGCAATCTCTGTAGCTACATAGGGCCCCACCTTAAAAGGGACTCTGTCCTTGGTTTAATGCTCTGCAGTCCCATCTAAAATTCTTAAGAGTCTTATCTTTGAATTTGTGT
>JAQIFY010002393.1:0-13382 GCA_028533085.1 Varecia variegata | reverse complement strand
GAGCGAGACTCTGTCTCAAAAAAAAAAAAAAAAAAAAAAAATCAGAATTTTACTACATCAAAACATTTAGATTTTATATAAATTTATAAGCTAACTGGAATCAAATGATATGGATTGTATTGAAATCTTACTGTGGTTTAATTCCTGTCTTCCAATTAACATGGAGTACTTGTATTACCTTTATAAAGCTCTTCAGTTAGAAAGAGATGCGAATCTTTTTCTCCATTTATAGGTAATGAAACTAAAAGCATTGACATCCTTTGTTCTGGAAAGAGATGATTCTTCGATGCTTTTATTTATTCTTTTCATGTTCTTTTAAGTCAGAGCACAGGCCTCTTAGGATTTTAGGCGTCAGACTCCAGTATTGCACAGGTCTTTACGTTAATTCTTTCCTTCTCACTGATAACCATTAACCACAATTTTTCCCTGTGCTGGGATTTGCTGGTTCAAATTTGAAAACTCGAACTGGAAAGTTTTTGTGCAAGAACAAAAAGGATCATTGAAAATTCATGTAACTAAATTTTTAAATTAACTAAACTAAATCCCCCTGCCTTTCCTGAACACGTTGTGCTGTGGGTTTTTGTATACTCCATGTAAGTAGTGAGAATGAGAGCTCTTGCTGACCTTTCTTCCTGATAGGCCGGGGTTTACTGGCGTGTTTATTTTGTCACCATTCCGGTTAGACTCTAAGGAAATGAAAACATCTTCCATTTGTTCTTTGTTTCCAAAGGGCATCCGCTTCGATCCTGAAATTCCGCAAACACTACGACTAGAGTTTGCTAAGGCAAACACGAAGATGGCCAAGAACAAACTCGTAGGGACTCCAAACCCCAGTACTCCTCTGCCCAACACTGTACCTCAGTTCATTGCCAGAGAGCCATGTAAGTTGATCTACTTTTCATTTTGAAAAAAAATAAGTAACAGGAATTGTTCATGTGCTGCATATGAGATCATACCATGGGACATCGAGCTGGTTGACTCTAATTTTCCATTTCTGGGAAGAAGTTGCCTATTCTTGCTGTCTGAGAACTCTGAATACAGCAGTCTTGGTGATTGGCTGTCTCAAGAGATGATTCAGCTTGAGCAGAACCATAACTTCAAAGTTTTATTTGATGTGCTGTAGATTTCCTTGATGTGATACTGACCACTGTGTGCCCCTGTATATACCCTGGAGTGTAAACCCTTCTTTATGCCCCTGTTCTTGGACAAAAGTGGTAGTTATTAGCACTCACTTTACTCCATTTGTTGAAGGATAATAGTTCTTTGGTTTGGCAAAATAGCATATTACAAGTGAAAGAAGTAGATTTTAGGAAGTTGGTTCTATTTTTGCAAACAGTTTAGCTATAACTCTAGGGGAAAAGGTAAAACACATACAAAAAACTTACATATTGGGACAATCAGTCTAAAACAACTAATCCCAGTAATGCTTGCAGGAATTTTGGGGCTTCCTGTTTTAAATTAATCGGCTAAAGACACTGACTAATTGCTCGACAAATCTTTTGCCCAACATTAATGAGCTGATTCTGTTCAATGTCCAGGCTACAATTTCTGCCTTTCATTGATTAACTTTAAAAGATTGTCTTAATTTTCCTTCTCAGGCTCAATCAGTGGCAGAAGTGAGGCATGAGACAGGCCTTAAGTTTTCCTTTCACTGCGGAGCTACATTTGATGTAATATGGCAGGGCACTTAAGGAAGCTCAAGTGACTTGCAGTTATTTGGAATAATTCTGTCCTATCGTTTTTTGATCTTCTTTCCAGACCACATGATTGTGATGTTCTTCCTGCTTTCCCTGACAATACATTTCAACTATTTTTGAAACTGAAGGACACGTGGGTTCCTTGTCCTCCCCCCACCCCACCCCATGTCACGTGCATGTCAGATTTAATCAGGTTATCGTGGAAGTTACAGTCATGCTGTAGCTCAGTCACTCCTTAAAAGCTGCTGCTTGTCAGTGGAAACTAAGAGATAAGAGTTTCTCCCCCAGCATGTTCTAAATTAAATTTTTTCTATGTAGCCAGAAAGAAATTATTTTGTTCTTCTATGTTCCATGTCCTAGGGAAACTGGAATCCTTTGTTTATTTGGGAAGGAAATCTAAACAAAAGTTTTGTCTTGTCGTGCAGTCGTGGTACAGGAGGATATAGGGACATGCCTTACACAATTCTTTGTCCTTATAGCGTCTAGCTTAGGGTTCTGTGTATATTTAACAAATATTTATTACAGTGGGTGGATAAATTGATACTTGAATCTGGCTCTTTGTAGGATTATAAGAGACATTTGTATGCCTCTTTCTTCTCTCTCAGTCAAGACATTAGAAGAGAGTACTTTTAGGATGCCTGATTTTAGAAAGATAACCTAGAATAAGTCTGCTTTTTTAGTGAATTTGTCAGCCGCAGATCTGAGAGTCCTTTGAAATGATTAATTCAGACAGGAAGTATAATGCTAGTGATACTTAACTTGAATCCTTTAAGTTCGTTGCCGAATGCTTCGCTTTTTAGGACCACAAAACTGTTTCTGAGCCTTTTACAACAGCTCTGTGAAATAAGTAGCCAGGGAGGTGACAGGCAGTTCACGACATGACGTATAAAAGCAACAGAGATGAACAAACTTGGCATTCACAAGTCCCTGAAATTACAGGACAGCATAGAAGTAGAGCTTAGAACTCTGCTCTGGCCAGCTCTGCTCACCTCCCTTCCTTGCATACAGAACAGCTCAGAAATGGCCAGATAGTTTCCATGACAGAGTCAAAACTTGCCTGGCTGCTTTTATAGCAAAATAAACTTGAAGCTAAAAAAACAAAAATATCAGCCGAGCACGGTGGCTCATGCCTGTAATCCCATAATCCCAGCATTTTGGGAGATGGAGGTGGAAGGATCCCTTGAGGCCAGGAGTTCAAGACCAGCCTGGGCAACATATTGAGACCCCACCTCTATAATAAAGATAAAATTAGCCAGCATGGTGGTGTGTGCCTGTAGTCCTAGCTACTTTAAAGGCTGAGGCAAGAGGATTGCTTGAGCCCAGGAGTTCCAGGTTACAGTGAGCTATGGTCACGACACTGCACTTCAGTCTGGGTGACAGAGTGAGATCCTGAACTGCCCTGTCACATACACAGAATCGGTACTTTCCTGGAAGCGCACTGCAGACTCCGAATACTGTGGTGGGTCTACACTGGCAAATCCAGTTGCTTAGTACCCATAATTGGTACTCAAAGTGGTCATTTGAACCACACGTAAGGCGTGTGGACTATGATGGAATCATAGAATTTGGGGATTGGAAAGGCCTTGAAGGCTTCTCTGTTACAGAGGCCACGAGACAGAGAGAGAGGTTTTTATTAATGCTTCTTTTTGTTAATGTTTTCATGTGGTCGTGGCAGAAAAGTTCTCGCTGCCATCACCAAAGGAAGAATGTTCTGTGATTTGATTACACAGCAAACATTTACTTGAACTCCCAATTCTCCATAAATACCTGAACTTGGTGAACTTAAATGAACACCCCGTGTGCTGGACACTGGAATAGAAGGACACTGATTGCTGCCCTTAAAAGAGCTGTCAGTCCAAGGGGTTGGTGGTGTTCAAAGTTGTTAGGAAAACATGGCCCCATATAAAGGCCATAGGAGAGATTTTGCAGCCTAGTCTAGATTGCCTTCAAATCAGACTGCCTGCCATATTTGCTTAGCACCTGACTCTGTTCGCGCCAGGTGTGAAGAATGAGAAAAAATCCGGTGTTGCAGCTTGTCAGGGTAGGTGGTGGCCTTCTGTGGCCTTGGCTTCAGACTGAAGATGTCAGCGAGAGTTCTTGTTCTGCCAATTATTAACAAGCGTAGTGACCTTTAAGAAAAAACATTTAACTTTTCTATGCTCTTGTTCCCTCGGCTATAACATGGCAATAATACTTTCTTTACACAACTGTTACGAGAGCTAAGTAAGATAACATCACAGGATTGTGTTGTGGATTAAATAGGTATAATATATGTGGAGTACTAGGCAAGCGTTAAAGTGCAATCCTGATTTTTATTTTTAAAGCGTTGGGTTGTCTTTCTTTCCTAGTAGTTAAAGCAGGTGTTGCTCTTCTGAGATGAGTATCCGTGTGAGCGTAGCCACTTGTCTTTGCAAGTTAGGAGACAGGATGAATGAAATTCACATACAGTCCCAAGAACGTACTGTCTTCCTAACTAAATTTTCATTAATAGGATCGTTAATTTGAGCTTCTCCTCTTACCTCCTTGTATTTAATAAAGTTTGAAGAGAACTGTATGAAAGCAGGAAGTAAAGAGATACAGAAAAATTATAAATTATGTGAAATTGTCCCAGATTATACAACAGGTTGTACAGGAAGATGTGTCTGTAGTGTAAGCTCTGCTTTAGAGAAGGGAAAAGGGCAAGTCACTATCTCTGATTTTTGTTTTTGCATCTGTGAAATGATGCTCTGGGACCACACACTCTCTGCTGTGCATTTTGTATGAATTCTCTCATTGGATTATGGTTGGAGAAACTGAGGCCTAGGAAGGTCTAGTAACTTTCTTGCGGTTACACAGTGTGTGTCATGGGCTGAATTGTGTCCCCCCAAAATGCACATGTTGAAGTCCCAACCTCTGGTAACTCAAAATGCAGCCATATTTGGAGATAAGGTTTTTAAAGAGGAGATGAAGTTCAAATGGGGCCTTTAGGGTAGGGCCCTAATCCAGTATGATTGTTGTCCTTATAAAAAGAAAAAGAGACGCCAGATACTTGTTGGCACAGAGAAAAGGCCATGGGGAGGACATGGGATCAGACAGACATCTGCAAGCCAAGGAGAGAGGCCTCAGGAGAAACCAAACCTGCTGACACCTTGATCTTGGACTTCCAGCTTCTAGGACTGCGAGAAAATAAATTGTGTTGTTTAAGCCACCCAGTGTGTAGTATTCTGTGAATGGCAGCCCTGGCAAACTACACCAAGTGCCTGGATTTCAATTCTGACATGTCATTTGCTAGTTTTTTAACTTTGGTTTTGCTGTTTAAGCTCTCTGTGTCTTAGCTGTCTCAGCTACCAAATGGCAATAATAATTGTACCCATCCATCAGGTTATGAGGATTAGATTCATTGATATATGTAAAATTCAGAAAAGGGCCACACACAGTACCCAGCGACTGTTAATACGTGTGTGTAAAAATGTATATGTCTATGTGCCTTTTGTCCCTCACAATTATGAGGCTTATGGTTGTTTGCTATTAGTATACTCAGTGTCTAACACCTGGAAATACATACAGGATTTTTTTTAGATGCCACAGATTTTTTTTTATGATTTTCTTTTGTTCATAATTGCCCCATTCCCAGCAAGTATGGAGAGAGGTGTGCTTCGGGGCACTTTTAAAATTTATGGTGTTACTGAGGTGCGATTGGAATATGATAAAATGTGCATATTTAAGGCACCTGATTTGGTGAATTTGTCATAATATAATACAGATGGAATTTAATTGAATAATGTTCTTGATGAGTTTGTACTATTTGCGGTATACCTTATTATAATAGTGCCCTTAAAGGTAGAGGCAGCCGACTCTTAGTAGAGTCTTTTCTCAGATTAGACAGGTGGGTCCTGTGCTGTAAATTCAGTTGTTACGAAGTAGATATCAAAAGGCTTCTAAACTTTGCAGTAATGCAGATTCCTGTATTCCAACCCAGCGAATCTGATTGTGTGGGTCTGAGCTAGCACTTAGATTCTGTATTTTTGAAAGCTCTTTGGGGGATTCTGATGCAAAGTTAAGTTTGAGAATCGCCAACAAACCAGGGAATTGTAAAGTTCAGTTTTCCTTCCTACTCAACATATTCTTGTCCCTTGCCCTTGTACCCGTCGTCCTTCCCTGCTCCCTAACAAAAGCATGCTCTGTTAAACTGGTGCTCTGAAATACCTGGTGAGCACATAACCCTGCGGTGAATAATCAGCCCACTTCCTTGTTTGCCTGCCGTGCTGCTGGAATTCCCCGATGTGTAACACTGACCTGGGCTTTTCTAGAAGTGAGTTTTCTGTCTCATGTCCGAAGAGATTTCCTTCAGGAAAGCCCGTGTCAAGCAAGCGCCTTCCCGGAGAAAACACCCAGCAGATAGGAAATCTGGTCACTTTCACCTCTGTGGGATAGAAGCCATCAGGACCTTGTCTGAAGCTCCCTGTGCCCACAGGACAGAGCCGTGTGCCTGCGTTTCCCGGGCAGCACCGTGCAGTGTGCACCGTTGGAAGGACAGCCAGCGGCTGTCTGGTCTCCAGCCTGCTCTAAACGTGGGCAGCGTTGCTCCCACTACCAGGTGCTGAGCACCCTACCTCTGCTTCTCCTGAGTGGGCTTGTTTAGAAAGACAGCAGCTGGGCCTGAGGAATAGTACCTCAGCAAGCTGGGCAGAAGGAATGGGAGACAAAGAAAAAACACAAAAGGTTGCAGATGTTCTGAGGGGCAGGGCTTTTACTCTGAAGAGCAACTTCTTTGGATTTTTGGGTTTTATAATGTAAATGCTTTTTTCTGATGATCAGAATTCCACATGCATGTCAACCTACTTTGAGAACAAAATTTTGCTGGCCACTGAGATTAAAATGGCCTGGTAGGGCGAAAAATAATGTCCAGGCTGTCACAAAGCTCAGCTGGATCTCTGTGCTGCCTCTGCTGTAGGGCACTGTGTATTCACGTGGCACAGATACCTTGTTAGAATTCGAGGAAGAGGATTGGAGGCAGACGGATGTCGCCCTTAACTGTCTTACGTGTCAGAGGAGCTGAAACCAGCTCCCAAGCTGCTTAAATTATGGCAGTTGATTGCATGTTTCATAGACTTTTATTTAATGGATGGAAAGAAAGGAAACAAACATTTATTGAGCAACTACTCTCTACCCTTCAGAACTATTTGTAAAATTACCTATTTTACAGCTAAGGAGACTGAAACATCAAGGGTTTGACTAACTTCCCCCAAAGTCACATAGCTCATTTTAAGGTCCAATTGTCTCTGAAACCCATTGCTGATCTTACAACACCACATTGCCAGACTTTTAGCTGAATTCATTTGGAAGTAGCCCATAGGCGGCTATAGCTCTTATTTAAAAAAGAAAAAAAAATTTAGAGATAGAGTTTCTCTCTGTGGCCCAGGATAGAATGCAATGCCCCTATCATAGCTCATTATAACCTGGAAATCCTGGACTCCGCAATCCTTCTGCCTCAGCCTCCCAAATAGTTTGGACTATAGGTGTGCAACATTGTGCCCGGCTAATTTTTAAAATTTTTTGTAGAGAAGAGATCTCATGTTGCCCAGGCTGGTCTTGAACTCTTGGCTTCAAGCGATCCTCCCACCTCAGCCTTCCAAACTGCTGGGATTGTAGTCGTCAGACACTGTGCACAGCCTATAGCTCTTTTTAAGATACTCCTTAGGAGGTGATTAAAACTCACTCAAGCTTTTGAAGATGTATTTAGTAAAGACACCAGAGGCCCACATCATATTTTAAAAGACAAGATTTCAGGGCTCTTCAACTACTTAGTTAAAAAAAAAATCCAGGTTCAGTATAACTCTAAAGCATCAGATTTGAGGGCCAGGATGCATTAACTATGACGTGTTCCGAAGTAGTTGACTAAGTTGAACTACTGGATGGTTTTCATTTAGTATTAATATACTTCATTCTCTCTGGGTTGTTATTTCAGAAAATAAGAGTGACCAGTTTCAACAGTTGAAGTTTTTTAGTTCAATAAATAACAGCACCGTCAGCAAATATGAGGATATTTGACTTCTTTGCTTTATGGTTGGAGGACATAGAAACAGTTCACGTAGGAGGTGTTCGGATCAATCAAATGGAAATGGAAATGAGCGTAGGTGGGAAGGGCAATAAGAGCCCTGTTTTGTATAGTTTGGGACCCTAAGACCTCATCTGCATACTCCTTGAGACAGCTACAGTATGAAACCAGCATAAATATCACCAATTTATGGTTAGATAGTGCGCCTATAGACAGTTCCTCTTGTAACGTCCCAAAGGGCTCAAGAGAAAACAGCAGGGAATTTTGCACTTTTAATTTTCAAAGATGTTGAACAGATGAGCAAAAACTTTGCCTGCTTTTTGTATAAAGGATGGGATTGAGAGACCTAGTCCTGCAATTTTTTGAAAATAAAACTTACATAGAAATTTGACCAATTGTCTAATGGGATATTGGGTATGTTATTCAGAGAGATGAGAAGTTTTCCGTCCTGAAGACAGACGTGTGATTATCCTATGATCACAATTTAGGCCTTTCTCCACTTAAGAATTTTTTTTTTCTTGAACTCTCTCCTTAGACTTAATTAACCAGACAACTAAAAATATGTAGGAAAAATTAGCCGGGCATGGTGGCGCATGCCTGTAGTCCCAGCTACTCAGGAGGCTGACGCAGGAGGATTGCTTGAGCCCAGGAGTTTGAGGTTGCTGTGAGCTAGGCTGACGCCACGGCACTCACTCTAGCCCGGGCAACAGAGTGAGACTCTGTCTGGGAAAAAAAAAAAAAAAAAATTATCATCTAATGGGGAGAGAATGGAAATTGTCGAGCAATGGGAGTGTTTACTGATTTAATGAAGATTGCCACCTTAAGCTCTTAGAATATGTGTTGTGGAGACAGAACAGGACCAGATCTTAATAAAATCTCTTCTGTAGAGAACAGAATTGATCATAGTAGTGGTAATTAACGAAGGGATCTGCCTTGAAATTTGTTCTTGATATGGCCTGAAATGCCACTAGGAGGGTGTGTTGGGAGGTGCATTCAGAAAGACAGCCTTGCCACCCACTCTGCCCTGAGATTCTGGGGAGAAACCGTGGTAGGAGGTCTTCAGGCAAGTCACAGAAATGACTGCTGGGAAACAGTAAAGGAAGGAGGCCAGGAGTGGAACACAGGGAGGCGAGAGACAGCAAAGTGTGGAATCTGAGCTTGCGGGTTATGCCCACTTGACGCACTTACGCACTGCCTCTGAGGAAGCTCTGCAGTGAGGACTCTGCCCTGCGGGGTCTGGACCACTCTGAAGCTACCATAGCGATGTTCACAGGAACATGCGCGTGAGTTCCGTACTTTGTATTTCTGCATCGTAACTCTGATCACCCTCACCATTCCAACACCACCAGGTGTCTGTGGGCCAGATGGTCACACCAGAGAGAAAGACTCAAGAGTCAGGACACACATTTGGCACGCTGGATATGGATTAGAATACCAGCTACCAAGGCCCTTGGATATTCTGAGAAATAAAAACAGGAAATAACTAGGCAGGAGGATCACTTGAGATTGGGAGTTCAAGATCCCATCTCTACCAAAAAAAAAAAAAAATTAAAAATTAGCCAGTTCGGCTGTAGTCCCAGCTACTCGGGAGGCTGAGGCAGGAGGATGGCTTGAGGCCAGGAGTTTGAGGCTGCTGTGAGCTATGATTGTGCCACTGCACTCCAGCCTAGGTGACAGAAAAAGAGCCTGTCTCTCTAAAAAAAAAAAAAAAAAGAAGCAGCAGCAAAACTACAGAAAACAAAGAGTAAAATATTCTTAGAAACCAGAGACCTAAATTAATATTTATTTCTGCATATATCCCACTCTGACAAATAGAAGAACAAAGTAAAATACTAAAATCTTTAAGAACTACCCCTTGTCAAGTTTTGGTGTAGTATCAGTGAGGAACATCCACAGTTATCTGCAAAAGGTATTAAAGTATTCTCTTGACCAGCTTAATTACTTCTTTCCGTAAGGCCATATTTTTTCATATACTACAGCCAAAACAGTATATTGCAACACATGTAGTTTTCCTCATGTTCACTGATTTTTTTAAATAACTTTTTTAACATAATATCAATTTTTTTTGTTTTGGGTTTTTTTTTGTTTTTTTTTTTTTTTGAGATAGGATCTCGCTCTGTCGCCCGAGCTAGAGTGCAGTGACGTCATTGTAGCTCACTGCAACCTCAAACTTCTGGGCTCCAGTGATCCTCCTTTGTCAGCCTCCCGAGTAGCTGGGACTACAGGCATGCACCACTACACCCGGCTAATTTTTTAATTTTTTGTTTATATGGGGTCTCACTCTTGCTCAGGCTGGTCTCGAACTCCCAGCCTCAAGCAGTCCTCCTGCCTCAGCCTCCCAAAGTGCTAAGATTACAGGTGTGAGCCACCAATACCTATCGATATCTGCATATTTATAAAATTGAATGCTGAAAATTATGTTATCCACCCAGAGATAAGTATTTTCACAGTTTGGATGCATAGCTGTACAAATATACACATATAAATATTTGTATGGATGAGATTTTATTTTACATCTTTTTGTGATATCTGCTTTTGTTCTCAGCTCTAGGTCTCATAGTTTTGTTATAGCTGATTCATAACAGTAGAATGCTGTGTAATCAAAGCTCTTACTTTGGGAAAAGATGGGCAGAAATGGTGGTTTCTTGGAGAGTAAACGAAGTAGGAAATCTCTGGCATAAAGTGTGATCTATACAAACTGAGGTTCTTTATCATCCTGTTCATTCTACAGCGAATGTAGCCACCAGGATCTTAGCTATGCTGAGAAATGATGGAGAAGTAGTATCTCTACTTAAACGAAACAGTTAAATTAATTAGTGGCTGAAGGTGGAGGAGGGGTGTCTTTCTGTCTTTTAATTAAATACTCCTCAGAAGGTCAAGGAGTCAAGGTGGTCAAGCATGAACAGCTGTGTATGGGAAATGAGGGTGAGTTCCTGTTCTAATTTTCTCACTTGAGTTTAGCAAACATTTGAGAGGAGGTGAGAGATTAAAAGGCTGAACAAGGTACAGTTCTGTTCTCTGTTTCCACCTTAGCAGAGGAAACAGGCCTGTAAGGGACAACAGTATAAAGCAGAGTGAGCGTGCACTTGACCTTACAGACAATGCTGCGTGCAATTGATGAAGCTAATGATTATGCAAAGAGTAAGACGGGAGCCGGTGGTCTTCCTAGCCTTTTGGCTTGAAGATGAGAAAGATCTCAGTTAAGAGAATGTGTAGAGGGATCCACAGACCTCAGGGGTGGCCAGTGTGAGCATCAAAACTGAAAGTGTGGGAAGGACAGGATCACAACGGAGCTAGAGCAACGGTCCGCTGAAGCTGAAGTCATCATGCCCAGAGGGAAGTAGAAAGCACCAACGAGACAATATTGTGCAGAATCTGGGAAATCTTTAGATACTGGGCGAAAGGTTTTGTTTTGTGAAGAGGAGGAAATGTTTCGGATTTGTACTCCATCGCAGACCATCTCCCCAGCCTGCTGCGTTCGTTAGTCATCTCAGAAATGTATTTATGAAATAAGCAAACTTTGATAAAGGAGTATGAACGGGGTTTTTTGTGTTTTTCGTTTGTTTTGCTTAAAACGACATACAATTTTGTCACAGGTCGTATAGGTCAGAATTCAGCTTAACTGTGGTCCCCTGCTTATGGTCCCACAAGGCCGAAATAAATGTCGGCTGGCTTGCGATTTCATCAGATGTTCTGTATCCGCACAGTGGTGGCAGAATTCAGGACCTCAAGGTAGTATTGCCTACCTGTCGTCCCTCACTCAGAAGCCGGAATTTAGTTGGAAAGGAAAAGCTTTATTAGAAACTCTCCTCCTTGTGACTTTGAGGAAGAAGGCAGGGCGTGTTTGCATAACAAACAACTGCTGGTGAAAACATTCCCTGGGTGACATAAATCACCTACAGCTTAGGACTCCTGTCTCATGGAGTCAGTGTTTTCCAATATACCAAAATAGAGAGAAAATAGTATAACCCGTCCCAGAAACTCATCATCCATATTTTTAACAGTGATCAAGATTCCATCACAACTTTTTAATCCCTTCGTTCTCCTCTTCCTCAATTTTCTTTTTGCAATTGACTTGTTCATATCCAGTCCATATATTACATTAGTTCAATCTCTTAAGTGTCTTTTAATCTAATTCCCTTTTTTATGGCAATTGAATTATTTTAAAAAGTATCAGCCTTCCTGAGAAGACCCTCCTCCTCTGGGTTTGTCTGTTTTCTTCCTTTAGATGGATGTCCTTTTGCTTGTTTCCTGTGTCCCCTCTCCTTACTGTAAATTGAAAGACTTAATTAGATTTGAAAGGTTTGGTTAAAGTCAGTTTTCCTTTTTGGGGGCAAGAGTACATCATAGGTGTTAGGTACTGGGTGCTTCATGTGGCCTCCTTTTAGGAAGTGACTGATTTTTGAGTTATGTTTGGTGATGCTAAGATGGGTCTGTGGATTCAGGTAGTAATGACCTAACACCTGCATTGCAAGGTGCCTGTCGACTTCATTTTAATGGCTTCATCCATTGCTCTTTTACTTAGTATTTCATTAGAGGTTGAAAAATGGTGATTTTTCTAATTATTTATCCTGTAATAGAGTTCATTTAAAAAAGCAGTTTAAATGCTTCTTTCCCTTTTATTGTGAGTTTTCAGCATAAGAGGTTGGTGATTGGTTATCTCCATTGGCGATCACTGTTTTGTGGGGGTTTTTGTTTTGTGTTTCCCTTTGAGTATCATAATGAACTCGTGTATTTTTGTATTTTCAAGGGTTTAGGTATTTGGCAGTCATGAATTATTCTTTCTGATGTCCAGAGGCAGGGGCAGGGAAGGGGTGGCACCTTCCTGATGGAAAGAGATACCAAGACTGACTCAGTGGGCGGAGTTTTGAGATGTCTGCCATTCGTGGGCGTGGTGCGACCTTGCTGCCTGGTCATTGGGGACTGGTGCAGCGTGCCTCTCGGTGCCCAGTGTGACCTGTTGTCACACTTAACAGAGTAGTATAATGTATTTCTTTGTCCACAGAAAAGGCCACTTCTACAGCTTTACTGAGAATAAGATTTTTAGAAAGGAAATAGATGAATATTTTTTAATTACTAAGATTCTTTAATTAGGAAATACAGAACACTGGGATTCCTAGTGATTATGCACGACTTTTATTATTTTCTTCTTAATTTTAGCTATGTCAGCAGAAGAATAATGAAACATAGTCCTACACATCCAGCCATTTCCACGAGTGAAATTAAACTAAAACTGGAAAGGTGGGACGTGTAACAGTCAGAATGTTCATCAAAAAGAAATGAAATTTATCTTGTAAAAAGAATGTCTTTGCATGTAAAATAAACATAAAACAGACCCGAGCAACGATATTGACTAGATGCGTTAAAATAAGCACAAAGGGGCAGAAAGTTAAATATTTAGATTAGTGTGAAATGTTAGCTTTGTAGTAGTGTGCTATTGATGAAGTATTCCTGGAACATGTCTTCTCTGCTTGTTTTAACACCTGACCTTGGTCCTCGAAATGGAATGTATAGTCAGGAAGACACTGGGCGATATGGGTGGGTTTGTTTGACATTTTCTCTTTGTTTGAATAAGCGCTTTAGTTGTTTCTTAATATTCAATTCTATTGAATATTTAGTGGCTTTCTGGAACCAAGACAGTGTAGGTC